>BPLR01010961.1:0-117407 GCA_021605095.1 Caerostris extrusa
GTTACGCTTCATATTATGCACAATTTAGTAGATTTAATCTTACATAAATGAAAACAGAAAAAGACGAATAATAATATTCCACCTAGGTTCATCCTCGACACTTTAATATATATATTTGTTTCTACGAATGGTAATATTTGTGACAGTTGTCTGGTGCCTTGAAGCAGCGCCACGCTGCACGGACGTTACTCACATAGCACTGCATACGCATAGGAGATGCGTGTAACTTGAAGATAAGCTACGGACGCGAGTAACAATGCACCCGCAACGCCTGATGATCCTGTTAGGACCGGGACCTAAGGTTTTAAATAGATTCCGAACCACTACAATCATCCATGAGCCACTAGTCATTCAATCCCCGACACTTAATATAAATCCAAGTATTGTCCAAGTATATAAATACAATCGGAAAAATTAAATCTGCTTTTGCTGTAGCATCAGAAATATGTTCAGTAATTATTATTAAGGTTTGTTGAATATTTATGGATAAAAGTTTACTTAAAAATTGTATAAAAGTATCGGGAACTTAAAAATAGATATATTGTGTTAAATTATTGAAAAGACAATAATTGATAAAAAAAATATTTATACAAATAATCAATAAATCTAACAAATAATTAGATACGCTTAAATCTCATTTTAAAATAATTAAAAAAATACAGAAAATAATAATAATTAAACGCTGTTTAATCTATGCGTTGGATTGTGAAGTTCACCTCAATCATTAAAATGATGTATGAAAATTAAAAAACTGGGTTTTTTTTGTTACAATTACTATTGAAATAAATTATATGAATTATGATATGAGATAATATATAATTAGATAAAAGAATTTATACAAATAGTCAATAAATCTTACAAATAATTAGATAAGGGGAAATCTCATTTTAAAAAATACAGAAAATAATAATAATTTAAAAATTACTTAAGTTCATGGTATGCATTGGATTGTGAAGTTCGCCATCAATCATAAAAAATGGATTTATAAAAATTAAAAACTGTTTTGTTGTTACAATTACTATTGAAATAAACGCCAAAAATTATATGAATAATAATATGAGGTCATATCTCTTTTTAAAACAAAATGAACAACAATAATTTGAATACGATGTTAAATATATAACTATCCATACTCCAAATAGTCGTATGTGTATTAAATTTCTAAATTTACATATACACATACACACGAAAAAAATTGGGTTTTACAGGTATTATTGAATAATTTGAATTATTTATGTAAATAATAATAACAATTTAGTAATTGGTTAGATATATGAAATCAGTTTGATGTTTATTTTAATTTGAAAATTCACTTAATAAAATAAGAAAAGTAGAGAGTTGATCAAGATGAATAATACTGTTTTGTTGTTAAATATATAACTACCTTATTCTAATTAGTCGTGGTTTTTTATATCTAAATTTACGTACATACGAAAATGAATTGTGTATTGCAGGTATTATTGAATAATTTGAATTATTTTTGTAAAAAATAATAACAATTTAGCAATTGATTAGATATAAAATCAGTTTGATATTTATTTTTAATTTGGAAATTCACTTCCAAATAAAACAAGAAAACCAAAGAGTTGATCAAAAGAAAAAATACTGTTTTGTTATTATAAATATATTCAAAGAAATGTTAGCAAATCGTGTAGATGATTAAATAAGATAATACTTCAATTATTAAAATAAGAAAAACAGACACATTAAAATAAAAAAAAAACTAATAATATATAGTTTTAATAGAATCGAAAAACAAAAACAAAAATATTCGATATTTTAAAATTCATAAAAATCAAAATTAGGTTATAATTAGTATTTATTTCTTCCAAACTTTTGCAAAATCAACATTTGTAGAAATAATTTATCGAAAACAATATTTTATATTAAACGTGAATAAAAAAATATTTTGCAAAACATACAACTATCTTACAATAAATTAAAATAATTTGCTATTTAAAAAGAAAAAAAGTAAATGTGTTTTGATTTCGGTAAGAAAATTTAAGGGCTGAATTCTTATTATGAGGTGTATAACCTGGTTTTGAAATATCACATACATATTAAACTGAAATTCAGAAGAATACAAATTTTTTTAAAAACAGAATTATTTTTAAAATCCATGCAAGTAAATAGTATCAAAATAAAAAAAAAAAAACAGGGATAAGTGGTCATAAAATTCGCTCTTTCTTTGATAATTATATGAAATTTGAAAATAAACATGAAATATCTCATTTTTAAAAATTCCTTTGGTGAGTTTAAGAAACCTAAACACATTCAGAAATAAAATACAAAAAAAAAAAAAAAGTTAATGTGGTTCAAAAATTTTGTAACGAAGAATTTTTGAAATTCTGATTTTCCACAAAAAAAAAAAAGTTATATTTAAACAAGGGCAAAATGGGAAAATATGGTGTTTTAAAATACGATTTATACAAGCAAATTTTGATATTTGTGTAAAACATTTTAGGCTTATGCAGTCAATAGCATTATATTTGAAATCTTGAAATGAATGATTAATTTAATAAATAAGGAATTGAATAATAATAATAATAATTTAATGAATAATGAATTTAATAATAATAAGCATTTAATGAATAACGAATCGAATAATAATAATAATAATTTAATGAATAATGAATTTAATAATAATAAGCATTTAATGAATAATGAATTTTAATAATAATAAGCATTTAATGAATAATGAGTTTTAATAATAATAATTTAATGAATAATGAATTTAATAATAATAAGCATTTAATGAATAATGAGTTGAATAATAATAATAATAATTTAATGAATAATGAATTGAATAATAATAATAATTTCATGAATAAGGAATTGAATTAATTTATTTAATTAAATTTGCAAGTGTTGAATTTTATTTAAACCCTTATTAGACCTATTTTGGTCTATATCTCTGAAACTTGACTTTGGCAAGATCTGATGAAGCCCATTTGAGTATAACTGAGCGGAAGATTTTAAGGCTATTCTTGGACATGTTAGGGAAAGTGATTGTTGGAGAAAACGGTACAACGCAGAAAGTTATAAATGTTTCAAAGACCTATATATTATAAAATTTATTAAGGTCAACAAATTAAACTGGGCTGCTCATGTATTTAGATTGAATGATTTACACACTGTAAAAAAGGCTCCTTTTGGCAGTGCCACAGGGACAAAGAGGACGATCTAAGTTGCTATGGATAGACGCAGTTGAAAAAGAATTTGCTGCACTAAAGGTTAAGAATTGGAGGATCACTGTCACCCAGAGGAATGCATGGAAATCTCTTCAAAGGAAAGCCTTGACCCACTCTGGGTTGTCGTGTTATTTATGATGATGTATTTTATTTATAATTAAAGAATATTAATCATTGAAATAAAAGAATATTGAAGTAAAAGATACCTGATATTTTTTATGAATATTTTTTATTGACTAAGTGAGTGTTCCATTAAATTATTTCAATACACATCCAAATTCCATAAACTGATAAAGTTTTTTTTAGATGGATATACAAAAGTGGAAAAGACCTCGATTGATGTATTAAAATAAACACCATGCTTTATTTTTAATGTTTACTGACGAACATAAAAGATAAAATATTCCAAAAATAAAAAAGCAGAAGACATTTTATGTTAATGAATGACAGGGAAATGTTGTCTTTTCAATTCAAGGCCACAGTTTATACACGTGGCTTCAAAATTAATTGTATATGGACAAGTCACCATTTTCACGATCACTAGCGTATTCATTACACGAGTAACAACGCTGATCCAATCACATTTCTAGCACGTTTTACTTGTTGAGTTACGACATTTCAGAGACCAATGCAAATGTAAATACTGCTACTGTATCCAAAAAGAAAGACCAATTTTTCAATTTAAAATTCCGAGGACTTATGGAATTTCAATTTTTTTTTCTCTTTTTTAGGTTGCTGACACTGTCCTTGACATCTGCGTGAAATTTCACGTCAAAATATTCATTAGTGTTTGAGTTACGCTTGGCTTTTTTACGAGACGCTAAAACTGATTCCGGCGATTTTTGAAACGTCTGAATTAATTGAGCAAAAAATAGAAAAAATCTAGTTGCTAATTTCGTTGGATAAATCAGAATTTATGTTTTGTAAAATATAACTAAATAAAAAAAAATTAAGTAATTTCGTTGGATAAATCAGAATTTATGTTTTGTAAATATAACTAAATAAAACATTCAGTTAACATTGTGTGTTTGTTTGAGAATTAATATCTAACAATAAATATTTTTTTAAAAATAAAAAAAATTATTTTTAAAAGCAGCTAAGAAAAAAAATTAAGAGCGAATCTTTTCATTTTCATATTTTTGCATAAATAAATTATTTTAAGTCCTTTAAACACGCATTAATCTTTTAAAATGATTCATTCCATTGGATAAATCAGAATTTATATTTCGTCAAATATAACTAATTAAAAATGCAATTAATATATATTTGATGAATTAATACCTAACAATAAATATTAAAATCCTGTCATTTTTTAAAAAATAAAAAGAGAATTATTTTTAAGAAAAGAAAAGAGGCTGCATAGAGAATTATTGCTAAGAGAATTATTAATAGAGAATTATTGTTAAAAAAAAAAATTAGGAACGAATCTTTTATCTTTAAATTTTGCTTAAATAAATTATTTTAAGTCCTTTATTATGAAAATTCAATTAAGTATTGTTAAAAATGTATTAAAAACGCATTAATGAAAAAACGCATTTCTTTTTAAAAAGATTCATAAAAAAAAGTCAAAAATTTAATAATTTTGTTTGTTAATCTGGCAATAAAAACATATTTCCAAAATTGTATATATAAATAAAGTTGACTAGATCTACTAACATTTCTTTGCAAATGTTATTATACAATCTAAATATACACGCAAGAGCCAAAACATTATGAGCACCCCTACATTTTGCAATGAACTCGCCTGGATGACGTGGAAGGCATGTGATCAGGTGGAAGTGGTATTTAACTGGTATTAAAGTGGTGGTAATAATCCATGCCAAGGCGTGGGGTTGAAGCTGTGTTGGTGCGTAAAGGTGGGCCAACTCGTTATTGACAGGTGGTCATAATGTTTTGGCTCTTGAGTGTATATGAAACCATTCTGTAAAGATAGAACATTATTTCGAAACAATTTTAGAATTAAAAAAATTATAAAACGTTTGCGGAGAAAAGCAGACATAAACGTTTTTATCTGCAGACATAATTTCAATATTTTGATATTTTAACATTATGAAAATTGTAGAATTCAATACAATAAATTTTATATTTAAAAATAAAAATATAAATATTTATATAAATTTATTATTATTATAAATATTTATACACATTTATTATTATTATAAATATTTTATATATAATATTAAATATAAATATGAACATTTATTTATTTATTATTTGTTTGTTTTACAGAACGTATGCATTTTGAAAAAAAAAAAAAACTAATAACTTTTGCTGATCATTTTTTAATCATGGATATCTAAATATTTTAGAATCCTATATTTTATTATAAAATATTACAAACTTCTAAGAACTTACAGTATATTTAACAGAAAACATTTTAGTCTTTTGATAATGTTTTAGATTGAGATGAATAATATACAAGAAAATATTTTTACACGGCTAAATTCAGGTAAGAATATAAGGTTTCGAAAGAAAATAGATATGAATACTGTTTATTGCATGATTTGAAAATCTATGAAAAGTTTAAGAAAATCTACACAATAGACTATTGTGAATCTAGACTATTAGTGAAAAATAAACACTTAAGGTTGTTGGTGAAGTATTCCTCATGGAAGAAGGGGTCAGCTGGTGTTTTGATAGAGCACCTGTAGGTAGAAGTCAGACTTGGCCCCGTGACGCTGAAGAAGGAGGGCAGTGCCTTGGGGAGGACTTTTTGGTGGATCTACCCAGTATTTACGTATCAAATGGGAGAAAACTCGGAAAACTCCCACCAGGCAGTCCGACCAAGGACGCAAGATGATGTTAGGCATCCCAAACGCCATCGAGGCTCCTCGTGTTTTGAAACAGAGTTTATACAATAAAACCGCCAGCCGATTGAATCTCAGCCATATTTCTCACTAGCGGCGCATGTTGCCACTGAGCTACGAATCAGGCAAACACTTCATGTTCCTAGTTTATAAGATATTTAAATTGAATGATTGTCCCAAAATTCCCTTTTATGATCAAACAAATTTTTGGATAAGCTATTCTCGCTTACTTCACAAAATTTCTATGTTTCAAAGACAGTTTATTATCGAAGTAGCCTCTTAGAAAATATAATTTTTAAAAAGTATTTGCTACAATTGATGTATTCCAAAGAGATGAAGAATAGGAGAAACTCTCAGAATTTGAAATTTCCTCCCTTAGAAAGTAGAATTATCTAGAGTTCTACGGTGGGTGATTGCTTATAAGGAATCTATATTTGCACAGTGAGGGGAGGGGGGCAGATTTTTCATCATCGTACTATTATCACTATTATTAGAATTATTCATCATAATCATCATTGGCGCAACAGCCCCGTGATGGATCAAGGCCCTCTGCCTACTGGCAGATTTTGTCATGACAGAGATATATAAATACTATATTTATATATCTCTGAAAAGGATGAAATGCTATAAATATGGCTATAAATATGGTATTTTTACTATGAAAAGGGTGAAATCTAAAATGGTATTTACAAATCTCTGAAGAGGATGGCCTACTATAAATATTAGTTTATACTATGAAAATATGGTATTTATATATCTATGAAAAGGGTGAAATACTATAAATATGGTATTTACAAATCTCTGTATTTATAAGAAAAGGAGGATGACATACTATAAATATGGTATTTATATGTCTCTGAAACGAATGAAATATTATAATGAATGAAATATTATATATATTGCACATACCTATAAATATGGTATTTACAAATCTCTGAAGATTATGACATATAAATATGGTATTTATATATCTCTGAAAATGAAATGCTATAAATATTATAAATTGTGAAGAATGGCCACGCAAATTCGTATTCAGTCGAAATAATAATAATATGTTGTTGTTTCTTTGGCCTACCCCACTTGGTAGACAGCAAGACCTAGATCAAGTCCAAGTACTCATGGATGGAATGAAATATTATAAAAGGTCTCATGGATGGATTCAGTGAAAGGTCTCATGGATGGAGTGAAAGGTCTCATGGATGGAGTGAAAGGTCTCATGGATGGAGTGAAAGGTCTCATGGATGGAGTGAAAGGTCTCATGGATGGAGTGAAAGGTCTCATGGATGGAGTGAAAGGTCTCATGGATGGAGTGAAAGGTCTCATGGATGGAGTGAAAGGAGGCAGCTGCTGTTGTGATGGGGCATCCGAAGGTAGAAGTCTAACTTGGCAGAAGAAGAAGGAGGAAGTGCCTGCTGGGAGGACTTTTAGGGTAATAACCTCGCATTTGTGTATCATGTGGGAAAAACCGGAAAACTTCCAGCAGACAGTCCTACTAACGAGGGAAGATGCTGAATATCATAAATGCCATAGAGCCTCCTCTTTTTCTTTGAAACCGTGTCTACACCAAAGTCGACAGCGAATTGAACCTCCGCCCTAATGCTCACCAGCGGCGCGCGTCATCACTGAGCCACGAGTCGGGCCGAATAATGATAATTATTTTAGTTAACTGAATGTCATAATAAAGTTTAAGAGAAATGTCACCAATTATAAAAATCTTTTGGTATTATTGTCTTTTTTTATTAACGACGAAAAATTTTAATTGCAATTTATTTTTAAACTTAAATTTTTTTTATAATTTTAAGGGATGCCTAGTACTTTTTTGCTAAGTTTCGTATAACGCTACTGATTACAAATTATCACTGTTTAAAGAAAAATATTACAAAATGTAAACTTCAAAAATATAACACGCCTAATTTAACCACAATGAGAAATTGCGCGACAGTTACAGTGGCAAAAGGCGCCAATAAGATGGGGTAATGATTTGGGTGTTAGCAACAATAACAAATGGATTACTTAAACATTTTCAAATTTCTGTTGATAACGTCATACACAAATATGAATTTATGTATTTTCTAAAAGTATTAATGATAAGTATGTTAATAAAATTTACATAATTAAGTAAAAAAATGCAGTAATAAACAGATTAATATACTTTATTTTTTGATAATTAATCGTTTTAATAGTTTTTAAATAAATTTTTTTGTATGGAATAATGTAAACATATTTAATAAACAAGAAAAATTTTTCTTATAAAAAAAATTTTTTTTTTATTTTAAGAATTTTCTTTTTAAAAATGAATATTAACATTTATATTTATTTATAATGCATTTTATATACTTTTTTAAAGAATACTTTTTAAATTACTCATGGAAATTAATAATTTATATTACTTGGAATTCTCATTAGGAAATCAGAAATAAAAAAAAATATGTTATATATATTTTCATTTAAATTGCAAATTTTTAATTTATTTTAAAAAAGGATATAAAAATAATTTGTTAGAGATTTCATTGATTTATTGTGCTATTTTGCGCATGCTCCCACTGGCTCGGTGCGAAATCGGTCAACACAAAATGGCGACGCAAACGGATGTGTTTTAATAAATTTAAGTGCTTAAATATCGTTTTATTATCGTTCTTTTGAATTTAATTTTAACAATCCATCATTGTAACTTCTCAAATTTCAAAAGCACTACTATTGTGTTCACTATTGTTAACAAATATCAATTTTCTTCTATTAAGGCTTACCTTGAAATAGAAACCCCTACTCTAAAAAAAAAAAAAAAAATCTATTCAGATGAAGATGAAAAAAAAAAAATTTTCTGTTATTTCCAAGAGAATGAAAATTTTCTGTAAAAGCGTGCAAATATTTCATTAGTTTGGCCTGGGCCTTTTAGTTGGTGAAAAGGACTATAAAAACTATTTTACTTAAAAATAAAAAATAGATAAAAACTGGCTCTGGCATTCTTTCAGACATTGTTGTCTATTTTGCGCTTTTAATGGATGCACTGTCGGGCACTTAACATGCTGTGTAAAGGATGTGCCGTCCAATGAACAAGTGACGCTGCCTAAAAAGCATTCGAAGGGCGCACCCACTTTTACCTCAAACGCCCTGATTAAGTGCAGAATTTCTCGGCTATTCCTCTCTCGTTGAATATTCAGTGAGATTCCTCTTGGCCTTGGAGACCCAATGGAGTAACCTGAATTAGGCTCCTTTGCTGTAAGGCCCAGCATCAAAAATTCTTCTTCTATTTCTGTCTTGATAGATGCATTTACCCTATTAACATACATCGACACATAAGCGTACTATAGTTAGTTTTTCCTTTAGTTGTTATTCTGAATAAAATTCGATGGTGAGCTATTTGCCTCAGAATCATTCAATAATGAAAACGGAGAACCTTTCGTGTGTTAGGATGTTCAGCAATAAAAACAAAGAAAGTTTGTTAGAATGTTCAATAATGTAAACAAAGGAGTATGTTAACGTACTAAATAATGAAAACAGAGGACATGTTCAATAATGAAAACAAAGAGCGTGTTCAATAATGAAAAGAAAGAAAAAATATATCAGCATATTCAATAATGCAAAGAAAGGATATATTTCAGAATGTTCAATAATGAAAACAAATAATGTAAGAGTGTGTTCAATAATGAAAACAAAGAACATTGTGTCAGCATATTCAATAATGAAAAGAAAGGATATATTTCAGAATGTTCAATAATGAAAACAAATAATGTAAGAGTGTGTTCAATAATGAAAACAAAGAACATTGTGTCAGCATATTCAATAATGAAAACAATAAACGTATTCAATAATTAAAACAAAGAACGGTTTCAATAATGAAAACGAAAAAAAGTTTATTCAATAATGAAATCAAAAAACGTGTTCAATAATGACAGAAAAGTCTTCATTTGTTAACACTGATCGTTTCTGTATTCCACATAATAATATTGCTTTGTAAGTAACGTAAATTTATGCAGTATACGACAATATCCTAAATAAACAATATAAAAATATAATTATATAATAAAAAATTATAATAAAAAACCACTCCAAGGTATCATAACAAAAGTTGTTAAGACTGCCTATAGGAATTTTCGGATTTTCTCCAATTCATACATAAGTGCAGGTAATTAATTTCTAAAGTCCTCCTGAAAGACAATAATATTTTTATGGATGTATGTAGAGGTTTCACTGTGATGTGCACCCAAGTAATGATAAATCTTCTACAGATATTTAGTTTTACACTTGCCTCTTTTACTAAAATTATAACTGTGATTCTTCCTATGCACTGCAAGAGCGCCCCCTACGGCGTTCAGAAGAAATGGTCAGTAGGCCTCGAGACTCTCACCAGAGAGGAAGTACAGCGCAAGTAACGTTTCCGCTGAGAAATGTTTAGTTTGTAATCTCATCCCGAGAGGAAATATATTCTACGCAACACTGGGTAACAGTTGGTCTATATGTCTTTAAATGTGTTAAATATTGTATGCTGTTTGTGAGTGTGTGAATAAAGCTGTGAGATTTCAAACCTGTGTCTCAACCCAATCACACCCAGTAACAATCCAGTTGCACAACCGATAACACTACAATCTGGCGCCAACGTGGGGCTCACCCGTACTTGCACACTACAATCTGGCGCCCAACGTGGGGCCTCGTACTTGCACTACAATCTGGCGTCAAAGTGGGGCCACCCATACTTGTACGCTACAAAATTAAAAAAAAAACCCTAAATATTCTTCTGTAATGAAGCAAAAAAAGTATAAGAATATTTCCTACTACTTAAAAATACAAATCAATTTAAAATCTGGTTATCTTTTTTCCATTCTTATATTTAATAATTACAGTCCTCTTTTAAAGGATGTCAGTCCTTAAATCATTGCGCTCAAAATAATATATATTTATTTGAATACTATTTTTATCTTTTGATGGATAAGGTATTCATACACATTTCCTTGTTGATCAGTTGTTCTCCATTTCAAGTCAATAACAAACTTCAAATGCAAGTTTATCCTTTTTTTATTAACCCATGAATAAGTAAACAATTATGAAGATGGATGAGAATGACATAACCCCCTTATGATTACATGTGCTTAATAAATAGCTTTAAAATAATTATTTACTAAAAGTGTTCTTCTTATATAAAATGAATTCTTATCATACATAATTACAAACTTTAAAAGCCTTGAAAATATTTAATTTAAAGAAACTCTAACACCTTTAAAATTGCATTACTTTATCAACAAAAAAAAATTTACAAAAAAATTCAAGTTAAAAATTTAAAAATTAAAAAAAAATTTTTTTTTTTAAAAATCAAGTTAAAAAAATAAAAAAAATTATGAAATTAAATTTAATGAATTCAAATATTCAAGTTAATGAAAATCTAAATCGTTCAAGTTTAGATTTTCACTTGAAAATCTAAACTTGAACTTGAAATTAACTATTATTTATTTCTTATTAAACTCTGATTAACTATTACAAAACAAGTAATATTTAAAAAAAAAAAAAAAATTAAGTGAATTCCTACTTTTTTTTTTCCCACTCTATTGCAGAAAGTCCTTTATAAATAATTTTCATTCATTTTTTAAAATTTATCTGGTGCCATCTATTGGTAGATATATGCAACTTAAATCTAAAAAAAACTAAAATTAATGAATTAAATTTAATTACTGAATTAATATTTGAAAAACTGCATTAACATCAAGTGCCATCCACTACAAGTTAAAAAAAATGTATTCGAACTTGAGTGGAAGAATAAAAAAAGTATTTTATGAACGATTGAAAATTTGAACAAGATATATTTAGGGAGAGTGTGAGTTAATAGAAGGAATTGAAAAATAAATAAAACTAATGATTCTATTACCGTTTGACATGACAGATATTCTTTAACCTACATTAATTTAAGTCTAATTTAAACTCGAATCAATCCATCAATCTTTTTTTCTTTTGTTTTTAAACAGCAACCATCTTTTTAAGGCGACATAATTTAGCTACCTGACCCAAATAGTCTACGAATTCATTTGCAGCTTAATCTAAAAGCAGATGGTACATTCCTGTTTGTTGTTCTTATGTTGCGCCAAGAAAAAGAACTGCCTTGATGGATTAATCCATTTACTACTAGAGGTAGAGAAACAATAATGGTCGAACACAAGAAGTGATTTGTTCTGTAATCACCCACTCAATGGACGGGACCTTTATCCTTCGTGCAATGCGGATCTCTATTCAAAAATGGAAATGAAAGACCACTGCCCTTTGACCTTGCTTTTTTAGGGTCAACGCAAAATCGAGGTAACCTTGTTTGTTTTCTTGTAAACAAATTTTGCCCTTCTTTTTAAAATAATTTTTCTTGGTTTTTCTTCTGTTTTTATGCATTTTTTTTTTTTTTATTTTGTTTTTTTTTTTTTTTTTTTTTTTTTTGTTGAAAATATTATAAGCATGAGTAAAAGAAAGACTGCCTGTTGGTACTTACGTATTAACGGTACCTTGGCGACAGTTGCGCCAATAAAGAGCACACGCGCCAACCGCAACTACAGATTTGGCGCCAATCTGCACTTAAAATTTTTGTTCCAAATTATAAAATATATATGAAACACTTCATTTAAAATCAAAACGCTTTCAAAATATTTTTATTCCAAATAATAAAGATTGGCGACACTTAAAAGCCGCCAAGTCTGTCGCCAAGGTACCTTTAATACGTAAGTACCCTGCTGTTTTGTTAGCAATTAGGTATTTGGGTATTTTACCTTTATGTTATTAAATTTAATTATACGGCTTAATCATATGTTGAGGGGAATCGTAAAAGTAATAATGGATTCTTTACTTTGTGTTGATGGCATTGTGAACATAAAAATAGCGCTTTCTTCATTTTCTGATGTTTATAACCCTTTAAAAAATAAAATGTTGAATTCTTCACTTTGTATTAGTGATATCATAAGCATCAATAAATACATATTTCTTGTTGATTATAATATAAACAAAAAAAAAACATTGTATCCTTTGTTCGTAGTCGCTATTTTATGACCATTAATAAATTGAATACTGGATCATTCTTTACTTTGTATTGTTGATATTGTAGGCAGTAATGAAAATGTTGAATACTTTACTTTGTGTTGATGATATTGTGAACAAAAAAATAACACTTTCTACATTTTGTGATAGTTATAACCATTAAAAAATGAAATGCTGAATTTTTACTTTGTATTAGTGATATAAGCATAATTACATAAATTACATATCCAGTAATAAAAATAATAAATAATAAATAAAAATAGTAAATAATAAATTACATATCCCAATTATATATTATGGACCATTTTAAATATTATACATTATATATTATGGGTTACGTTACGTATCCTATGGCCAGATATATTACTAAAGCTGCCATTATGATTATTATATAGAATGATGTTATAAAGAAGACATACATTTGTATTCTTAGTGAACACTTTTTCTATTAACTTAAAAAGCAGGATAGAAATAATGAGCCGACGAATGAAATGCAAAAAAAAAAAAAAAAAAAAAGTTAAAAATCTTTTCTATGATTAATGTAAATAATTTATATATATCTGGATAATATAATGATTAGGCATGCACCTGAGGGGATGAGCCACCTCCATAAGTGAAATTTGTGTCAAAAGAACTTAAACCTGTTCAAACTTATGGCCATTTCTTAGGTAAATTGTTTTTTGTTAAATATTTAGTATTTTAATGAATCAGGGTTTTTCTTAGTAATATCAATTTTATTATCGTGCCTGAAGTTATTTAATGAGCCGGTGTTTTTACTAGTTTATTTTTATTAAATGTCTATCAAAATATTGATATTGAAACAGATGATGTAATCTATAAGCTGACGAAAGAGAAAAAAGAAGATAATTTTGATTTATAATTTGCTTATGAATTCTTATTTATAATTTGCTTATGAATTCTTATTTATAATTTGCTTATGAATTTTTTTAGAAGTTAAATTTTTTTTTTTGTTTAACACTTTTTTTAGTTTTAACGTTTTACTGTTTATGTATTTGCACCAAATTAGTGCAATGTGTTGCTGTTTTTTGTTTCTAGTTTCTTATACCACTTGGTAGACCACAACATTCAGAACAAGTCCAAGAACCCTACAGGTTCTGGACTTGCGGAAAGGAGGACAGTTTCTGCTGTGATGGAGCCTCCCGTAGGTAGAAGTCTGACTTGGCACCGCGTCACTGAAGAAGGAGGGTAGTGCCTTCCGAGAGAACTTTTTAGGGGGAACTACCGCCGCATTTGCATATCGTATGGGAGAAAAACCGGAAAACTCTCACCAGGCAGTCCGACTCAAGCTGAACATTCCGGCAAAAAGCTGAACATTCCAAACACAATGGAGTCTCCTCGATTTTCGAAACAGTGTCTACAACAAAGCCGCCATCGGATGGAACCTCCGCCCTAATGATCATCAGCTGTGCGCATTGCAACTGAACCGCGAGTCGAGCATTATTGCAATGTAATAATTATTAACAAGTAATATAAAAAAAAAAAAAAAAAATTTTAAAGTCAATTCCTACCTTTTTTTCCCACTTTATTGCAAATAGTCCTTTATATATAATTTTCATTCATTTTTTACGTTTATCGGGTGCCATCTATTGGTAGATATATGCACCTTAAATTTAAAAAACTAAAATTAATTAATTAATTAAATTTAATTACAGAACACTACTGTATTAACATCCAGTGTCATCCACTACTAGTTAAAAAAATGTATTTGAACTTGGTGGGTGAATAAGAAGTATTTTATGAGCGATTGAAAATTTGAACAAGCTATATATAGGGAGAGTGTGAGCTAATAGAAGGAATTGAATAAAACAATTAGTATATAGAATTTTGTCTTCAAATACCTTTTCTAATACTTATTGCTTAATATGACCAATTGAGCTTTCTTAAACGTGTTTTATTAGCAGATCCCTTCCCTTCCGAAACAAAATCCTGGGGGCATACCTGACCATGCAGTGCACGCCGCCAGTGAATGCAGCCAACTCACTACAATAAATCTCCGGATATTGATCAATACAGCTTTCATAACGGTTAGCTTTTATTTTTGGTTAGCCTTAAGATAAAATCCTGGTTACGCGCCTAATGCTGTTAATACTACATGTGCAATGCAACATGTTAAAAAAGGATTAATCTCAATGAAAATGATGTTTATCTTCTTGTTTTTATCCTTGTTACAAGCAAGAGATATTCCGTAACCTTAAGAAACAAAGCTAGACTATTGAGTAAGGCACATGCTGCAATCTCATTTGCATACCAAATTTGAACGAATGATAATCATATTTCTAAATGATAGATCATGATAACGTATTTAAATCGGATACATTTTTCTCAAGTTGATTCATAGAACCACTATCTAGGCTGAAACGAGGGGTTTTGTGTATGGAGATATGAGGATGATTCATAAGCATTGTATTGCTCTGATTGGCTCTTCCGCAATAAAAATAAATAAATAAATAAATAAAAAAAAAATTTAAAAAATTAGAATTCAGAAACTATTTTAATTTTCAGACATAATTCTTAAGGTTAATCTAATGGCTCCCGATATTCGCATTTGGCCTTTGTTTTACTCACAATTAAATTATTTTAAGAACTATAGTTCCAGTCCTCCGTACCGGGACCTCGTTTAAATATTATAGTTAAAAACATGCTTTTATAGTTAATCAAACTAAAAAGTAAAAAACAATTGTTAACATAAGAATAAAATGACTGACGAGAAAATGAGTGTCACTGTTCTAAAAGCGTGGGGGGCTTTGCATGACATTTTTAAACTAACTCTGCATTTCGGAATGGAGCTAGTGAAAAATGATAACGATTGATATCGAGCACCCCACTCTTTTAGAACAGTGACATTCATTTTCTCGTCAGTCATTTTATTTTTATGTTAACAGTTATTTTGTACTTTTTAGTTTGATTAACTCTAAAAGCGTGTTTTTAGTTTTTAAACTATTAATTTATTTGTTTGTGTTTTCTGCTGTCTTTCTCAAAGAATAACATAAATTCTGCCGCTTATTTAATAAGTTGATTTCAAATTTGGTGAAAGGTGTTAAAAAATATTTTTGCTTTGGACACCACCATATTTTTCATATATAATTTATCAAAATCTATAATACATATAAATGATTAGCGGTCTGGCTCTTGGTGCCACAGGTTTCGAGTTCGATTCAGGCGGTGCCGTGGATGTTTGTAGTGATTCGGAATCTATTTGAAACCGTAGGTCTCGGTCTAATATGACTGTAGAGTTGAGCACACGACTGACAACCCTATAAAATGAAAACATCTCCTGTCCAAACAGTCTTGGAAGCCCATGGGGCTGTTGCGCATATGATGATGATAATGAGGAGATAAAGATAGATAGATGTACATTTTGACTTGTTGCTCAGTGGTAACGTGCTCTGTTGGGCATTAATCTACTGGCAGGTTCAATCGGCTGGCGGCATTGTTGTAGATACTGTTTCAAAAACAAAGGAGGCTCGATGGCGTTTGGGATGTTCAGCATCTTGCCTCGTTAGTCGGACTACTTGGTGGGGAGTTTTCCGGATTTTATCCCATACAATACGCAAATGGGGATAAAAAAAAAAAGTCCCTAAAACTCTGCTTATAAAGATGCTTAAATAAATATGGAAAAAAAGTGGATTTTGTTTTCTTTTTTTGTTAAAAGTTATAAAATTTTTAAACATAGTTTTTAGTTTCTAATTTAACATTAATTTGAAATCGTAATTAATATTTATTTTATTAAAAATTATCGAAATTTAATATATTATACTTAAATAAACCAGGAAATGAATTACATTCGGCCAATTTATATTATTTAAGATTAATTATTTAAACCTCCTTTATGTCTGCGACGATATGTCTTCTGATAAAAAGTCTTCCAAATTTTTTTATGTTGTGTAGCTAGGCAATGTCTGATCCTGTTTTTCTAATTAATCATAAAGATACATTTTTTCAATTCGCTTTTCATTTGTCAACTCGTTATTTGTATTATTAGTTTATTGAAAGTTAATAAAAATATTAACAAAGAATGCCAATGCATCTTTGCATAGTATCTTTAAATAACATCATAACATGTAATAATGACCATGGCAACAGACACATCTCTGATACTTTATCATTGCAAACATAAGACAGTGGTCGATTCACTACTAAAATGAATGGATAGGAAAACCGCAAACGAGGCTTGCATGATAAACAGCCGATATTTAAAATAGTTGAACTGTGGGAAAAAGATCTCCAGATCACTCAACTCGCTTTTCTCACGAGCTGGCCCTCCCCCTTCCCCCTAGAGGAAGAGGGATGGAGGGGGCCAGCGTCGCCCGATGAAGTGAGAAAAAAAAAAAATAAAATAAGGTGCCAAACAAACATGACCAAATCCTTAAGAAGTTCTCTAAAGTAGCGATAGTTGAAATAATTTTTTTCTTTTAGAATAGGTAATTGCAGATATTATTCATTTGTAAGTTTGCATCGTATTTGTTCTCAAATTGCAAATGCATCAATTTTGTAAAAAAAAAAATAAAAATAAATAAATAAGGAGCCAGAGAAATATGAAGACCTGACCAAATCTTTCAGAAGCTGTCTAAAGGTGGTGAAACTTTTGTCACATATTTGTTTTCTTTTAAAATAGACAGCTGGGGATATTGTAATTTTGCAACGCATTTCCTCTGCAAATACAAATTTTTTTGCAAATACAACCATTTATGGATTGCAAAACATTGCAAACATATACATTTCAAATGCATCGCAAATACAGTCATTTTATTCATCCATTACATCCATTTTTTCATCCATTACATCCATTTTATTAATCCAAATACATCCATTTTATAGAAAAATAAAATAAGATTCCAGTGATATATGAAGACCTGACCAAATCCTTAAGAGACTGAAAAAGTTTGACTCTAAATTAGTGAAACGCTGAAGCATATTTGTTTTCTTTAGAATAGACAGCTGCAGATATTATCCATTTGTAATTTTTTGCATGGCGTTCTCAAACTGCAAACACATCCATTTTATGAAGTAAGTATAAGTATTAGGAAATATATTTTTGAATGTATAATAACTTTTACTTTAGTGCATTTATTCGTTTTCCCCGATGAAAAATTATATAATTTTCTTAATCAATTTTTAAAAAAAACGAACTACTTAACTTTAATGAATCAATGAATCAAATTTAGTTCATACTTAAGTTTGAATAAGAAGTGAAAATTTACGAAAAATGTTCTTGCTTATTAATAACTTAATAAGTAATAATCATCAATAATTCATGCAAGCTAGAATTGCACAAAATATGCATATTGTATTCAAAATAAAAACTTCATCCATAAGATATTCATTCGTCTGACATTTTTAATAAAGAAGAAATATCAGCGATATTTAAACGTAATCAGTTAGACAAATCTCATCAATTAGAGTTCGTGTACCCACAAGATCAAAATAGCAACCTATCAAGGAAAACATCTTTGTGATTAGTATAATTACTGAGCAGTACCATTTCCCTTTGAATTTGCATAATGAGGAAAAGTTCAAGTTTTCGTCAGTTCCCGAATCAAATGAAGGTTGAATTTAAATGAAGGAATCTGGGCCATTTCAGATAAAACACAGGATTAAAACTAAAGAGTTTCTTCAGCATTTTTTTCGTATATTTTCAGTTGAATTACAACTATAAAACATTAAAAAAATGTTATCTTTAGTCGTAAATCTGTTGTGTTTGGATAAAAGCGTAGTAAAATTTTGTTGTTCTGCATAAATTATGAATTCGAAAATTGTGATTCAAGCTGTTAAATAACATGTTTTATATCAATTATATTATGTAGATTGTACATTTTTTTTAAACAATACTGAGATAAATTGTTATTCTATCAAAAATACAATAATCTGTAATCTCAATATTCATCAGCTTTCTTTGTACACATTTTGGGTGTTGTAAGCCAAGAGGGAAAGATGCAAATCTAAGTGAGTTTGATAGAGATAATTATTACAATAAATTCACGTGAATTTCATGCCTAAAACAAATATTTCTCGAGGACTTCAATGATTTCGCTTATATCATTCTGGGTATAAATTTTAATATAACTTTTGAAGTCAATACAACTTTTATTGAATAGTTGATTTATTTTTTAAAGGTGCTCATTTGTCGCACAATGTTCCTTTTTTTGCACACTTTTTAGGCTAGTCACATCGGCTAATCACTTACAGTCTAAAGTGGATTCCGAACCACCAGCAAACATCCATGCAGCCGCCAGGATTCGAACCTGCAGCACCAGAGGCGAAAGCTCTTACCAGTTGATCATCAGGCCGCATGCGCATGCGTTTGAGGGAGAAGACTTTAAAAGAGTTTTTTTAAACTTTTTATTCGAGATCTTAATATGAATCGCTGTACAAATTATGTCGTATAATATGTACACATGATAAAGTGGTACCTTAGGTATTGCAAAGTAATGATTGGTTTTGGTTTGTCACTCTATCGACATCACAAATAAAATATTTTTTATTATTGCCTGAAACAAGTATTTCCTTGTACAACTTTAAACAATAAAAAGCTTTTTTTTTTTTTTAAGTTGATGGGCTGAATTGAATATGATTACTCAAGATGTTTTTTATTTATCAGTATCATTTAAAAATATAGCCAATAAGTGATAACTTATGTAGCAATGATTTTTATTACATTCGTGATTATTATATTTTGAAAATTGGAATAGTATTGCAATTATAAGGCATCCATTTATAAAATCTGCCGTTTTTACAAGCTAGCATGTCACATTTGAATAAATAATAAAGATATTGTGTAATGTTGTTGTTCTCGGTAAAATATGAACCGATAAAGGTCTTGTTAAATAGATCACAAACTATCGGCATCATCAACTGTCGGTGTATTCATGAGAACATCATCAACATGTATTATGTATTTCATGCATAAAACAGTTACATAGAATAATATTACTGTTTGTCATGCCAACTTGTGTATGATATAACTAATGTACTTTTTACAAATAATCTAACTGAGGCCAACAATTCAGCTTTCATCAGTTTTATAACAAAGAAAGTTTATAATTTTTCATCAACTTTATAACAATATTTTTTCTATGAGTTTTTAAAATTATTTTTAATGATAAAAAAATGAAGTCAACTACCAATAGTAAAATAAATGACATACAAACTACAAACATTAAATAGTTTCTTACTTTTTTCGTAACAACATGAGGTTTTTTTTATTTATTTGCTTTCAAATATATTATTTTTAATTTAATTTCATATATCATTCTGACTAACAACAACTGTAAAAAATAATGCAGGGGTAATTTTCAAGATAAGCTCCTTCGATTTTAAAAGACATAACATAAAAATGGTCAAGAAAGCACGTATTTGGAATGTGATTTTTCTGTATTATATATACATATATAACCATTTAATCCCTCTATAAAACGTTTACGTATTTTTAAACATAACCATTTAATCTCTCAATAAAACGTTTACGTAATTTTAAATATAACCATTTAATCCTTCTATAAAACGTTTGCGTATTTTTAAATATAACCATTTAATAACTCTATAAAACGTTTACCTATTTTTAAACGTATTTTTAAAAACAACCATTTAATCCCTCTATAACACGTTTACGTATTTTTAAATATAACCATTTAATCCCTCTATAAAACATTTACCTATTTTGAAACGTATTTTTAAATATAACCATTTAATCCCTCTATAAAACGTTTACCTGTTTTAAAACGTATTTTTAAACATAACCATTTAATCCCTCTATAACACGTTTACGTATTTTGAAACATATTTTTAAATATAACCATTTAATCTCTCTATAAAACGTTTACGTATTTTAAAATGCATTTTTAAATATAACCATTTAATGCCTCTACAAAACGTTTACGTATTTTAAAACATATTTTTAAATATAACCATTTAATTCCTCTATAAAACGTATTCGTATAATGAAATGCCTACCATTCTTTCTGATCCTGTCGGATGTTGAAAAGCAAGAGAGATAGCTGCCAGTGTATGTGAGCTTGATTACGATAATTGCTGGTATTTCACGAAGATTCCATCGCGAAAAACATGCATTTCCCCGAGGGCCTGCATAATTCCGCCTACTTTATTCTTCGCCTAAATTTTACACATTTTTGGAAACCAAAACTTGTCCGTGGCAACCTTTTTCGTGGTTTGTTGAAGAGGATGGGTTGAGTTGAATAGGCATAGGTTGTTCTTTATATACCGTAATGCCTGTCTTCTTCATCGTAACTCACCCTTCTTGAAGTGAGGAATGTGCGTGGGCCTCAAATTGGGAGGGAATCGAAGAAGATGGTCACATTGAACGCATGCTCAAAGACTGCTAGATTTTAAACAGAATGAAAGGAGAAACAAAAACAGAAGAAATAGGTTCATAGAAAACAGTAATAACTAAGCAAATTTTATGCAAAAATTTTTCAGGAGTGAAATGTGATACAAACTTGCCTATATACGAAAAATCTATTCATATTAAACTTAATAAACTATAAAGGCATTCAGTAACAATATTAATTTGTTAACTTTTTTAATTGCTTTTGAAAGATCTTAATAGTATGTATCTTAATAGGCATACCCTTTTTTATCAAATGCTATCATGCTCGACAGCCATTGACTTCAAAACAAACATATTAGCCATAAATTGTGCAGGGGTATCTTTGAATCAAGAGGGAGGGGGCAGTTTCCCTCACTTCTCATTGAAGTAGACATTTCTCAGCTCGTGGTCTGTCACCCATTACGATGGGACAACTCATGGTGTAGTCCATATTCCATATTTAATTCTTTGAACTCTGAAGGTCGCACAGATAATAGCTAATTTCATGCGTCTCATTATACATGATACCAAATATCTGCTATCAGATTTGAGCAACAAGTTGTTCTCATCAGTACAAAACACTAATTTCATGTAATATAACTGCCCACAATACAGTTTGTCTGTTGTCAAATTTGAGTGATGGGCTGTTATATATTTGTCAAATAACAAACATTCCTCTCTCATGAGAATGAAATGCCAAAACTCTTCTCGTGAGAAACAAAAATGCTACAATATAAATATATATAATTATTTTAATGGAATTGAAGCATACAGAGATGATTTTACCATACCACATAAATATGCGTCTAACTAATTTCAATGTGTCTAACTAAATGTCATGAAAATCCTACGAATTTGCAACAGAAAGATAAAAGGGATTCAGAGGACAAGGAAATTGCATGGCAGAGATATTCAGCGGAGTCCTTGTACTGCTTTTGCGGAACACCTTGTGCGTGACAACACAAAGTGAATCTTTACGATTTGCGAAACGACCTTTCATTCTTCAGTTCGGAGGAGTTATAGTCCAAAAGACTTTCGCTCACCCACAAAGTTCTCTTGGTGCACTGGACCAGATTTTCCTCCAAAACAAAGGACGAAATGCGGTTTTTATGGGTCGTATTTTTAAGTGAAGGGATCCCAACAACAATGGGACGTGTTATTCAATGGGTGACAAAAGTTTGAATTCTCGTGCTTTCAAAACTGCCTCGACAATATTTTGAGATCGGCATTCTTTCAAACACAAATATAAAAGAAAATATCTCTCTCACTAGTCATAAAAGGACACAAATCAATGTACACAAGAGTGAGAAAATGAAAAGTATGTTATAATTGACATAAAAAAGGCCACTTAAGATAACTTTTGTTAATTTGTCTTATTTTCTCAATTAACAAATTAATGAAAAAGCTATAAATTTATGAAAAAATGCGCATTGAATTTTTTTTTTGTGTTACACCAATTTTTTCATATGACAGTGATATCGTCCACAACTCTCCACGCTCTACGAACACACAACAACGCTCTACGAACCTATTACACCGGGACCTACGGTTTAAAGGGGATTCGAACCGCTAACAAACATCCATGCCACAGCCAGAATTCAAACTTGAAATCTGGCTGTGGTAATGAGGAACAAAGACCAGATTAAAAATTGGCATGTTTATAGAATAAAATAACAAATTTTTTAAAAATTAGTTTACTGTGTATATAGTGTTTACACTTACATAAATTATTTTATAAAGTGAAATTACCTTAAATGATACACAAGCATATATTATTTTGTAAAGCATACACCTTAAATATGCAAACCTAATAGGGTAAAATTACCTTAAATATATGCACAAGCATAAATAGCTAAATAAGGCAATACTAGATGTACAACAAAATATATGTTTGCCAACATATTTGCTCTGAAAATTTGTTTAACTATGAATAGTGTTTACTAGAAAGGCATTTCTATTCTAGGCCAGCCCAAGGCATTGGATTTCTCCACTAACGATTCCTTTTCACCTTCCGTTTTGCGAACGGGACCTGCGTGTGTGACAGGAGTGTCGCGAGAGGCCGTCTGCTTCCCCCGGGGGCCACCCCTCTCTGCGTGCGACCTTCGCAGGGAGAGGCTGAACGGGTTGCGGGAACCGGTCCTTTCCGAAAAATGGCCCCGAGGATGAGTTCCGAGAGCTGGTGGAATGCGAGAAGAGAACTTGCTTACAGGCCCACCGAAAAGTAAACAGCGTGTTATTGAAACAAATCCGTTCGGGGATTAATTGGACGCAAAAGACTTGCATGTGAGGACGCAGAGGTTTGAGAAGTATTCGACCAACAATTAAGTTGTCATTTTCTTTTCCTTGGACGTGTGAATATCTGATCATTTAATTAACAAACATGATAAAATGATAAAATTAAAACCTTGAAATGCTCTGCGAGCCAATTATTGATTGTCCCCAGAAATTGCGTTTAGACCTGAAGATATCCGGTATGCATACTACTTGAGTCTATAATAGTCCATTGATTGCTATGAGTTTGATCTTAGATAATTGTTTTTCTTTTCAAGAGTCAATGTAAATACGGAATGGCCTCGCTATAACGCGCACAGTCCAGAGACAACCTGTTTGTTATATCCACATTATAGGCTAACCACGCTTATTTGAAGGTAAATTAACAAACTCTGAAACAGTGCTAATTGAGTTAATATTATTACACCTACAATATTATAGAATACTACAATTAGATCATCTTCTTCTACTAAAATGCATTAGTAATAGGTGCAGTCTGATGGCCAATTGTCTAGCGCTCTGCCCATTTGGTACCGCAAGCTTCAAATTTTAATCCTGGTGGTAGCATGGATGTTCGTTGGTGGTTCAGAATCTATGTTAAACTGTAGGTCCCGGTCTAATTAGTCTAAAGTGTGCACAAAACGACTGTAGGAGACAAACCAATGGCTTACGACAACCAATAGGTCACACATGCAGTTACTTTGCAATGGGTTACGAATGGGAAATCTTTAACAAAATATTATCAGAAATTTAAATTTTAATAAATAGCAAGCTAAAATAAACAAAACCAAATTTATTTCATTATTATATTTATATATGTGGTTTCAATATGCCAATATGTTTAATTTTTGTCAATTCTTTTAATTAAAAATAAATTTATTTTACTAATTTTTCATACATAGATATGTGACCTTGAAACTTAGCCAAACTGAAATTTTGAAATGAGAAATAATAGATGAAATTTCATCAATACCTCACAAAAACGTATAATAAAGAATCGATGTTTTGTGATAAATTTTTCAAGAATTTTAATTATAATTCCCATAACTCAGTCACATTATAAAATGAAATTATTTAAAAATAAATTTTATAAAAACGTAATCAGAACGGGAACATTCTCGTAATGTCTACCACTTTAGCAAACAATGCTTAAAAGTCGAATTTCTTTGATTCATACATTGTATCAAAGAAAGTAGGGAGTTCAAGGAATGCAAGGTGAAATTTTATGTGAGCAGCATCACAAACCCCTTTCTGTTTTCAACTTTCATATTTCGCCTGATTCGCGCTAAATTATGATGTGTACTGGTGGTTCAGGTAAAAGGATATTCTTTGGCGATTGTGGCTTCATATATACAGTCCAGTCACATTAATGTGACCACCTGTCAAAAGCCAGAATAACCACCTTTGGCAGAGCGGACCGATTGCAATTCGATCAAGGTAATTAAAGATTGAAATGCTTTCCGATGCCCTAGGACATTCTTTATATACACTCCACTGCAATGTGCTACCACCTGCCTTTTGTGATTGGTTATTTCACGTTGTAGTAGGTGGTGGTCAAATTAATGTGACTGGACTGTGTATAAGCGACTTGCATCAACAGTAAGATTGTTCGATGGTAGTTTTCCAGGTTTTCTCCCATATGGCTGTCACAAATGTGATTTAGTTACTCTTAAATATCTTATGCATATGACACGTTCGTTTTCGTGATTTACATAATAAACCAGACCGACTCGTGGCTCAATGGCAAGCGCCGTTGGTGAACGTTATGGCCGAGGTTCAATCCGCTGGCAGCTTGTTGTAGACACTGTTTCAAAAAACGACGAGACTCGACGGCGTTTGGGATGTTCAGCATCTTGACTCGCGAGTCGGACTATCTGGTGGAATTTTGTCGGTTCTCTCACATTCGATACGCAAATGCGGAGTAGTTCCCGGAAGCCACTGCCCTCCTTCTTCTCAGCATCACGAAACCAAGTCAGATTTCTACCTATAGTTGCTCTATCACTACAGAAGCTGCCCCCCCTTTTCTCCTTCCATAAGACCACACGGGTTCTTGGACTTAGACTAGATGTTGCTGTCTACCATGTAGGATAAGGAAAAAAAAAATATAAGAAATATTTACGTTACGTAAGATATGGATGTAGTGAGAGAAATGGAATGGAATTTATTCCATTTGAACCCCAACATAAAAATTTTAACTTTTAGTGCTAACAATTTTGTTTAATACTCCCTCATGAGTTCAGAAGCGGTAAGATTTGGTGGCTAATGTGAAACATCCCGGATTTATCGTAGTATCATTAAGCAAATTGTGTTAACTCCTTTGTTTAGAGAGAAAAATCATTTCTTACAAACTTTTTGTTGCGAAGTTAAATTCGCGAGATAAGTTTTCAAAACTTCCCAAAACATTATTTCATGTTTGTCTGAAAACACTCTATTATTTAAATTAAATATAACTTCACTTATATAAAGTTCTTGCTCATTACTTCTAAGACAAAACTCATTAAAAAGTAATAAAAACCGTATAACTGCATTAAATAACTTGTATTCATTATTTAGGGGCCTAATGTCCGAGTGACTAGCTCTCTAGCGTTTGTTGCTCCAGGTTTCGAATTCGAGTCCCGGCGGTACCATGAATGCTTACAGTGGTTTGGAATCCACTTTAAACCGTAGGTCCTGGTCTATAATGACTGTAGAGCGTTGTGCATCGGTGATAACCCTACCCCGTAAAAAAAAAAAAAAGCAGTCCTGTCTCGAAATCTACCAGTAGGCAGACGGCTTTGGCCCACCATGTGGCTGCTGCTTGGTTTGGTTTGGTTTGTCGCTCTATGATTATCTTGTGCACACTTTGGGTACACTTTTTATACTTTGGGTATCTTGTGCACACTGCTTTTCTTTTTACGGGGGTAGGGTTATCACCGATGCACAACGCTCTACAGTCATTATAGACCAGGACCTACAGTTTAAAGTGGATTCCGAACCACTACAAACATCCATGGCACCGTCGCGACTCGAACCCGAAACCTGTGGTACCGAGTGCCAGAGCGCTAGCCACTCGGCCATTCAGGCCCTATGTGGCTGCTGCATCAATGATGATGATGATGATGTCTCATTATTTAGCCTAGCTAGCACTATGTAAAAAATAGAATGGAATTTAATGCATTAGTTCCCAATAATAAAATTTGAACTTATTGCCAAAATTTTCTTTAATACTTTTCCATGCCTTCAAAAACGAGGAGATTCGATGGCTAATGTGGCAGCGAATGTGAATTCCCGGATTTAATTTATCGTTGCATCGTTAAATAAATTGTGGCATAATACATTAATGAACAAGAGATCCACTAATATACAAAATTAATAATAACAATCTCTTAGAAATACATAATTGTTTATAAATAACAATGTTTGTTTCAGTTCTAGTTCCTTTTCTTCTTTAACTAGCTCTAACAACAGAAAACCCTTACACTAATAAACATTAAACTGAACTCAATCTATAAAATATAATCCTAAAATGCCTTAAGATAGTCCAATTTTCAAGTTCAATAAATTCGATAACGATTGTAAACCAAAATATGCCTTAAAAGTTAAAAAAAAAAAAAAAAAAAAAAAAAAGATAAACAAATATATTTTAGAATGTTAAGCTTCTGCAACGATGTGTTTATATAATTAGTGTAGAATTTTGTTTTGAATTTAGTCATGCGTTAATGCAATTACGCTATATTTGCTTTGATAAACACAAAACAAATCCGTGATTTTACTTCTTAAAGAAAATAATAAAAAGTTTTAGCCTTTTTTTTTTTATTTTGTTTTTGAAATAGATTTAACGTCAGTTATAGTGGTATAATAAATAGTTTGTTGAAGCTTTCAAGAGGATATGAAAGATTATAGTGAAATTAAATTATTAAGACCAAGCCAAATCAATTATAGAAAAAGTAATTGTTTTATTACATCAACAACAAATTTCTTTTAGCCATTATTATTTTTTTTGTGGGAGGAGAGAAGGGGGTGGGCAACTTCTGTTGTGATAGAGCACCCGTAAGTAGAAGTCTGATTGGCTCCGAATCACTGAAGAAGAAGGGCGATGCCTTTCGGGACGACTACCCCACATTTGTGTATCATATACGGGAAAATCCGGAAAAACTCCCACCATGTAGTCCGACTCAGGAGGCAAGATGCTGAACATCCCAAATGCCATCGAATTTCCTCATTTTTTGAAACAGTGTCTACAGCGAATCGAACATCCGCCCTAATGCTCACCAGCAGCGCGTTGTCATTGATCCACGACAATTATTATTCAGTTATTCACAACAATTATTATCGGGTGGCAATTATTATTCTTTTTGCAGTGTTTTTGTGCTTTCAACACATGGCCTATGAAGCTGCTAAATTATTGGCACCTTTTTTGATAGTTGTCACTTCTTCAGTATGCGAATGTCGCGCTCTCTAACGATAGAGTAAGAAGATTCATTTGCGTGTCCTAAAAAACGGAAAAAAAACTATAGGTTTAAACAAAGTAGTTTAATTAACAATGCGGAACTCTGTCACAATCTCTACCGAAACTATACGTTTTTAATACAATAACTATACAACGTAAAATAGGACCAGTATCCTCTTTCATACTGGCTAGGAAGCATAACTATTTGTTATGGGTAAAGTTTTAAAGGAAATATTAGTATTGACATGACACCGTCGGGACTGAAACCCGAAACATGTGGTACCGAGAGCCAGAGCGCCAGCCAGTCGGCCATCAGGCCAACATTGTTAAACATTGTTAACTATTACTTGCATCTTGTTGTCAAATTATAAATTGAAGTATAACATATAAATTTCTTGCTGTCTGTTACGCGCAAAATGAAGGAGAATTGCACTCTCAATTTAATTGAAAAAATGTTTTAAAAAAATATCGAAACCAGGCTCTACCGCGATATATTTACTCCTTAATCAATTACGCATGTGATTCTGCATTTCAAAACCAACATTAAAAAACACATTTATCTTAAAAATCTCATTTTTCAAATCGCTCCAGTATTGCTGTTTTGTGATCGATGCATCTTATTATTATCTTAACCCAATAAAATCAGGTCGAAATAAAAATATGTTAACTCTACTGAAGAAGTAAAAAAAAGTGGAAGAGTCATTCAAAAAACCGTTCTCTCTCTCTTTATTTAATGTGGAGTAGAGGGAACGGAAGGGGGGGTCAGGGAGAAACAAAAGAGGGTCAAGAAGATGTCCATTGAGAGGCAGCGGACTGCAACGGCCATTTTGTCAGCACCACAAAGGAGCGAGAGCGGACGATGCTCTCCTGCCTGCAAGAGACCCGGTTTCCTAGCGGCCTTGGAACCTCGGCTTCTCTGGTGCACACATTCCTCCCTCTCTTTCTCTTTTCTCTGATTTCTTTGAGGAGGAAAAGTAGTAAGATTCCGGGAAACTAGCGTGCGTGTGCAGTATGGAATTCGAGGAATTTTCATCCGAAGGGAATGCACAAGTTCAAGCTAGAAAGATTTCTGTTTTTATTGCTCTTGTTTGATGGCCTTCTTAGAGGATGTTTTCGTTTATGATTTGTGTTTTTAAATAAGTTCACTTTTTTAAAATACATTGATTTCTTTTTTATAAACTCGGATTAGTTGCTATTGAATCTTGTAGTGACCTACTGACCAATGTGAAAGAGGAAAATATAGGATCTTAATGTAAGGTAGTAAGAATCAATTTCATTATGAAAATTTTTCCTTATATGGGAAACGAATGATTTATTTCTATGAATTCTTATGAATGACTTCTATATTATATGAATTCTTATGATTCTTTATATTCTATGAATTTCTATGATTCTTTATATTCTATGAATTCTTATGATTATTATAATTATATTATCATCATCATCAGTGGTGCAACAGCCCATAGTGGGCCAAAACCGTCTACCTACTGGCAGAGATTTCTAGACATGGGATGTTATTTTTTACAGGGTAGAGTTGCCAGTCTTAAGCCCAATGCTCTACTGCCATATCAGACAGGATATCACTCATCTCAATAACACATCACTCCAACCAATAAAAATTCAAATTTACAGCGATGTATTGGCGTACAATAGTAAAAATGTCAGGCATATACTTCAAGCAGCAACTGACAGTCTGACCACTAGATCTTGATTCAATGGGGCTTTCGTAGATCATGCTCTCAATGTGCACACAGAAGGAAATTTCAATGCATATCAAATTTGGTGACCTTAGTGGTCAAGTAATAGTCCCGATTCCGTTCAATTCACTGTGGGTCGTTAGAATTGTCGAGGAAATTGCTGATGTTCTAGTTGAAGTTATGAACCACATTCGCATGCCTATAGCTGGTTTGGTTTGTCGCTCTACGGTCATTTTGTGCACACTAGGACTAAACAGGCCATTTAGGATCATAATAATTTTAGTAAGCATTTGAATAAGCATTCACTAAGCATTTGAATGCATTTTTATTTGTAAAAAATTGCACTTTATAAAAATTTAAATTTCTGATAATATTCAGTGAAAGATTCTCCATTCGCAACCTATTGCTAATGCATTTTGCTGACTGGGTTTGTTATTCTACGGTCATTTTTCGTACACTTAAGCTAATTAGATAGGAATATACAGCTTAAAGTGGATTTCGAACCACTCACAAACATCCATGCTACTGCCAGGATACGAATCTAAAGCCTGCGGTACCAAACGCCAAGCGTTACTCACTTGGCCACCAGGCCAAGTGAGTATAGTTGGAAATGCCTGCGACATGCCTGAGTTTTGCTAACAAACTCCAATCCATGAGACACTGTTATGATTCTTGTCATACAATTGATATTTTACAATCGATGCTCATTCGAGCATCGATTTAAAATATTTTAGTTACTAAGATACACTGGTGTCCAAAGTTAAGCATAATTGATAATTATGTGAATAAAGAAGGAACTGTAAATCAGAATGGCGGGAAACCTGATACGCGAGTGTAAAATGGTTATAAAATAAGAAAGCCAATCAAAAGAACGATAATAATTAATTTAATTATCCAAAGTAGCAGTTTGAAAGAAAACTGAGCTAGCAAGGGTTCACACTTTAAAGAAAAAATGAAAGAAAACATTAAATAAAATACTGATGCTGCAGTTTAATAAGGCGTGTGGTCTCCTCTGACAGCCAGGCACGCTGCACAGCGATTTACCATACTTGCTATGAGATGATGAATGAGTTGTGGGCTCAAACGGTTCCAAGCTTCTTGGAGAGCTCTCTTCAGTTCTGTAACGGAGCTTGGTGCGAAAGGACTGCAATTTGTCTCCCGAGCATATCCCATACATGCTCGATAGGATTTAAATCAGTGGGGAGTTCGGAGGCCACAACATGCGCTGGATGTTTTCCGTTTCAAGGAAGTCATCAACCAGCACCGATCGGTGACATGGCGCATTATCATCCATGAATATGAAGTCAGGACCGACAGCACCTCGAAACAAGCGAACATAAGGCGACTGTGAGCGCCGAACCCAGTGCTCTGGCAGTACTGCCCCCTAAAAGGATTACTGGGCATCGACAAAAAAGATTATTTAAGATGGCGTAAACAACGATATATTAACTCTATTAACGAAACAATTAAATCCTAATAAAACTTTTACCAAAAGGAAGCTGGTATTCGACATAACTCCCCAAAATAAAGTAAAAGACACACACACACAAAAAAAATACATGTGTGCATAAAACTAATGATATTTTTACCACATAATGTGTGTTTAAAATAAATAGGCCTTTAATAAAAACATTTTAAATTGCAACAAACATTACAAGTCCTAAAAGGATTACTGAGCAATGACAAAAAAAAAAAAAATTTAAGATGGCGTAAACAACGATATACTACTCTATTAACGAAACAATTAAATCCTAATAATACTTTTACCAAAAGGAAGCTAGGATTCAGTATAACTCACAAAAATACATGTGTGCATAAAACTAATGATCTTTTTACCATATAATAATGGGTGTTTAAGATAAATAGGCTTATAAGAAAGCCCTTTTTAACTTGCAACATAAAAATGTTACAGGTCCTGAAAGGATTACTGGACATTGGCAAAAAAAAAAAAGTTATAACGATATACTACTCTATTAACGAAACAATTAAATAGGCCTAATAAAACTTTTACCAAAAGAAAGCATCAAAAAAGCAAACCAATTGGATGATTGTCCATTTATCGCTTGGAGCACTAACGTAAAAAATTACAATAATAAAAACTTTTAAACCCTGAAACCTCGAAGAATTAGAAGAAGAAAAAAAAAAAAAAAGGGATGGCCGCAGGGTAAAAAGCGTGGTTGTGAGATTGACCTCCGCAAAACAGAATCTTTTTACGTAATCGTCTGCTGAGGGCCCTTGGCGATTTTCCGTGACAGGCCGTTGCTTACTCTTCCGGAATTACTCGCCTGGGGTGGAGAAAGGTGTCGTTCACCCTCACCACTCATGCGTCTTTTTTAATCCCCGACAGGGAATCTTCTCTTAAAAGTGATTTAAGAAAAAAAAAGAAATTAAATAAGTCACGTTACCGAAGAAAGTGTCGTTTGAGGCAGGGGGAAGCCTTAAAGTCAATTCCGATGGTGGCCTTTTTCAAAAACTGGATCCTCAACTCATGGTGATGAAACTGAGAACTAGATTTAAGCCGTAAGTACATTTATGTTGTGGAAGATTGGGGAAACCTAGGAATTTTAAAAGGGATGTTTTAAAACCAGTAACAAATAAAAATCGTATAAAAAGTATTTTCACGAAAAGATTACGCCTAGAATACATTTGTTAAGGCTTAATACATTAGTCGGCCTTAGGCCTTACAATGCATTTTTTTTTGAGGGCTTGATGGCTTGAGTAGCTAGCGATCTGGAGCTCGGTACCACAGGTTTCGAGTTTGAGTCCCGGTGGTACCATGGATGTTTGCAGTGGTTCGAAATACACTTTAAGCCGTAGGTCCCTGTCTAATGTGATCGTAGAACGTTGTGGGGGTAGTGTTACTCGCGTCCATAGCACATCCGTAGCAAGGTAAACGTGCCCTCTGGGTAGTGCTGAATGAGTAACAGCGGTGCAGCCCTTGCTTATGGTATAAAAGATTAACTGTCTCTGTATTGCCAGCTGTATTAGAACAACAGCAACAACAACATTGGTTAATACAGACTGTTCATTCTTTTTTGGAAATGTTTTGTGTGACCGATTTCTGCAAACCTAGTTGGATAGAAAACAAAGGAATGTTTGACATAGAAAGTAACAAGAACATTGCTAAACAACAGATCCAGCGTAATCCAAGAGTTTTTGTTAGGAAACTTGCTGCATTGAATGAGAAAAAGGAAACACATACACACACACACCTTAACACCTTAAGGCACCTTTCTTTAAAAACACCGTTTTTATAGAACGAAAAATGTAAAATATTCTGCTCAACGACCGTATTCCACGCATGAAATTTTATGCGTAGAATATAGCGATAATTTACTTTTCGTTTTGGATGTGTGCTGTTTTTTTTAAATTTTTTTATTTGATCGATTTTGGTGATGTAACAAAGAATATTTCAGAATATTTAACATATAAAATTCTAAGAAAATTTCTAAACAATGGCTCCAGCATAATACAAAGTTTTGAAAAAGAAAACTTGCCGTAACGTGTAAAAATCATTAAAAAAATCCTGTACTAAAAATTAACGAATGCAGTTAAAAATTTCGCTGAAAATATTATATGTAGACAAACTTAAGACTACATAAGCACATAAATAAGCATATGTTGATTTTTGGTATTGTCCGTTTTTTGTGATATGCATAAATAGGTACACATTTATATTGATTCAAACGGTATTCTTATATATTAATAATGTACTTTTATAAGGAAAATAGATAATATTTCTTATTATATCAGCTTTCCCTAATCTTATTTTTTAAAAATTGTTTTAATTTTTATAAAAACAAATAAATGTTGTAACAGTGCTTCCTCCTACACATTGCAAGAGCACTCATTATGGCGTTCAGGAGAAATGGTCAGTAGGCCTCGAGACTCTCACCCGAGAGGAAGTACAGCGCAACTTGCGCTCTTGCTAAGAAACGTTTAGTTTATAGTCTCTTTCCCCGAGAGGAAATATATTTAAGGCAACCCAGTTGGCCTACAGACTCTCATCCAGAGAGGAGATATATTTCGCGCATTCATGAGTATCGGGTTATCGGCTTAGTAGTGGAATCCATCTACGAATCTATATTTATAGGTCTTTAAACGTGTTAAATATTGTCTGTCGTTAATTGTACTTGTGTGGTATTTGTGAGTGTGTCAATAAAGCTGTGAGGTTCTCAAACCTGTGTCTCAAATCTTAATCCAACCACACCCAGTTTCAATTCAGCTGCACAACTTGCACACTACAATGTTTATTTTATTTACGTGGTAAATTATAAATAATCGATTTTTATAATCAAGTTTTTATTAAAAATCAAATAATCTACGAAATGTTTATGTGTAGTTAAATCAAGTAGTTGAAGCTTACAAATAAAGGCAATGATTTTTCCCAGTAGGTCATTGCAAACAAAAAACACGTTCTATTTTTGAAAAGCATTTTCATATCAAAACGATCAGTAAATCTTTACGGGTCGTAATCCGCTTTTGAAAAAATTTTATTTTTTATTTTGTACTTACAAAGAATTCTATGAAACCTTGACTTAATTTAAAATTTTAAAAAAGAAACTAGTGGAGTATTAATAATAATAAAAAAGAATTTTAAAGTGCTTTTGGAATGTTCGGAATTTATACGAATATCTTATAATATATTCATTTTGAATAGCTATATGGAATAAAAAGCCGAATGTAGAAAATTCTGAATGTTAAATTGAGTTGTTTTTTGCTGGGTTTCATTTATTTATTTTTTATCATTCATTCAACCTATATGGCATGTTAAATGAATGTCAAAAACTTGAAATTAAAAACCATACCTATTTATTAAAAGCAATTAAAGTATTTACGAAAATCCAATGTTTAAAAAATTAGTATACAATTTTATTCACTGTCGAACACTTTGTTCCAAATTTTTTTGTTATATGAAACTATGAATGATATTTTATTTATGAAAATTAGTCAAAAAATGATTGAGAAAAATTTATTTTGATAACCGCAAACGATAATACAATAAAACTTTAAATAGAGTTCCAATATTATCTAGTCGAGGAAAAATTTATTAATAAATCTGGCAACGCATATACTTGGAATAAAATAAATATAAGAACTGTTTTCACATGTCGAAAATGAAGTGTTCGGGATGAACAATATGTTCTTTTGAAATATTTTTCATTCAAAAATCCGTTACATATTTGTCCGAAATGTTGCAACCAGAATAGGATGAAAAACATTTTAAGAATAAATTTTAAAAAAGTGAGATTGTCTTTTGGTTTGGCAAGGCTTAATTCTATTCAGTTAAAACATATCCTCTTTTACAGAATTATAATATAATTTAAAAAAGAATTGCGAAATCAAAACTAAATCCAACATGGCATTGCTTAATTAATCTTGACTCGCAAAATAAAAACTATTAACTCAATCCAGTCTCCAAATGAATTCGATATATCGGAAAATTAATGTATCATTAGAAATATTTTTTGACAAAAATACAAGACTGTTCTTAATAATATTTTTAAGGAATGATAGAATACGCTAAAAATGTTTTTCCTTCATATAATTGCTTGAAAACAAGTATACATTCAGATGCAAATACAAGAATTACTCAAATATATAAATAATTTCACTTATTACTTTAAAGCTAATTATTTGTAATGTCATTTTACACAATATTACGTAACTACCGGAAATATATTTCTGGTTAAGTAATATCTCCCAACTCTCCCTAGTTGAACTCAGCAATACTAATTATTGCTGGGGTTTTTTAAGCCGAACAAAATTGTCCTAAGTTATTCCAAATACCTTTCGTATTTTTCACAGTAATTTAAATATAAGTTGATGTTAATTTATTTAGAATTAGCGCGCGAATTATCTAGACATTACTTATAACAGGAATGGTATGTCTAACCAACTGGAATGTCCTGATGTTATCTAGCTCCTACGGAAGTATCACAAAACGTTCTCATCAGAATTAATGGAAAATAGGAGTTTTATTAGGTTTTAAAAGACATTTTAAAAGTTAACCGACAACAAAAAAATACATTTTATTATGTTTTTTTGATAGATTTTGAAGATCTTTATACAGTCTCCTAGCATCAGGTTTGTAAACTTTTAAGAAGGCTATGCTATACATCTAAAATGCCTGGGAATTGCACGGCAATACTGGATTGGAAATGCATTTTTCCACGGCAGGAAGCATTGTACGGGTTTGTTAATTTTGAGTTTTGTTACAGAGATTCTTCATTTCATGCACTCACTCAGCAACATGTACAGTCTGCTGATAAACATTTGTCTTTCGAGTCTAAGGAGTGGAATGGGCAAACCATACAGTGCTTGTACTCTCAATTTTACTCGATGAGGAGTACCCCAGTCATAGACTATTCTATAGCCTGAATTAAAGGTTATCTAAAATAGTTTTCTTTTAAGAAAGCCGTTATGAGTCGCGAACGAACAGTACTGATTCCGGCAAGAGACTATGCTAGATCTGGTATTGGACAATCCAAATTGAGTACAAAACTATATAGCCCCATGCTGGGATATCATTCTGGAGTATATTGCTTGAAACGAGTAGCGAAGGAACTGTACTGATTCCGAAAAGAGACTATGTTAGATCTGGTACTGGACAATCCAAAATCGAGTACAAAACTATATAACACCATGCTGGGATATCATTCTGTAGCGTCTGGAGTATTTTGCAAGTATTCCAGGTGCACCCTACCCCTCTCAGAAGTTTGTAAACTTGTTGCTGAGACACTGAATCTGTTGATACTTCAGAATGTCTGGCATACTCAAATATGTAAATCAATTATTATATCAACGCTCAAGTCTTCATGATCAAGCATAGGATTCTCAGTTGGTTATGGAAAAAAAGTATTAATAACACGGTGATAAGAAAAATAGAAATTAAATAATTCTTTTTAATTTCTTGTGCTTGTACCTAAACGCAACTTACACTGCTGGACGAAAAATATGCCACCCCTTAAAATTCGGCAGAAATATTAATTAATTGTATAAGCCAATAAATGCATATCATATGTGTGGGCGATATCCTTTAGTGTATTGTTCGAGATTAACTTATAACGAATTGATAAAATATAACATGGTATTGCCTTTCTAGAAAATCCAAATTAAAAATGTATTTCACAAAATATAACAAAACTTTTCCAAGAACATTATGATAGGCTCATATAAAGAGATAAATAGTCAAGTATTTATTTTGCAATAGACATCTATGAAATATTCAATGCATTATTATTAAACAACGCACCTAGCGTATAGGAGGGCTGAGGTTCATATCCGCTGGCGGCCTTGTTGTAGTTATTACTTTCAGATACAAGGAGACTCGATGGCGTTTGTAACAATATATGCAAAGCGTCTCACATCGATTAGACTGTATGGTGGGAATTTTTCGGGTTTTTTTTCCATATGATACGTAAATGCGGGGCAGTTACCTCTAAAGTTCTCCTGGAAAGCACTGCACTTCCTTTATCCCCCCGTCGGTGGACTTTTCGCAGTTTACATAAAAGGTGCATGAGGCTCACCGACAAAAAAAAAAAAAAAAAAAAATTATGCTATATTTCAAAGTTTACCCCCTTCATTTTTTTGCCACTTTTATTTTAGTAAAACTTATTTATTAATTTGAATTATCTACAAAAGTTATGTAAATATTGCGTTACATTAATTGGTTTGTGTAGATATTACATGATACTTTAATTAGTCACAAATACAAAATACAAGTGCTATCTGATCCACAGAATCAATCTTTAAATTTATAAAATCAGAATCAATTTATTATAAAAAAAATAATCACTGTGAATTATTCACGAAATACTTAGTCATGCGTAGATGATATTGATGTAATTCGTTTTTATTAAAAAATTCTACTTTTATAAAGTAGGTTAAAAGGCTTTAAAAAAGTATAAACTTGAATGTTCTTTATTATATTTTTATTTTCAAAAGAATTATTTTTTAAAATTTTTATTTCAACTGAATTCCTTCAGTCTTCAATAATAATATGCTTATTTTTTAAAACTTATTATAAGTTTTACTAGGTCACACCTACAAAACTTTTTTTCACCCTATTGTAAAATCATATAAATGGTGACAAATATGTTTGAATTAAAAACACACATATTTATTGTTATAATATTTAAATACAGAATCATAATAATGTGCAATATATTGCATTAGAATTGTTAACTTTGTTATTATACAAATAATCTGAATCATATCAATAATAAGAAAGAAAATGATTGAAATAGCTAGTAAGGAAGAATAACAATATGTTAATATCGAATTTTTAATTAAGGGTACAGATATGTTAAATGCAGAATCATAATAATGTGCAATATATTGCATTAGAAATGCTACTTTTGTTATTGTTATTATACATATAATTCAAATAATAGCAATAATAACAAAAAAAATGATTGAAATATCTAATAATAATGGTACAAAATGTTAATATCTATTTTTAGTTAAGGTTAAAATAATTCCAATTAGGTTTAAATAATTCCAATAGTAAGAAATTACAATACCAGGTTTTAATAATTGGTGTAAATTTCATAAGTATATTAAAAAATTTATTTTTATTAATATAAAATAAAATATTTGTAATTTAGTAACAGAAAATAACAGTGTTAAAAAATTTTTAAAATTAGATAATTAACACAATTTCATTTTTTAATCTTTTCTTATACAGAACTATGAAGAAATGTATGATAATATCATAATAATTAAAATATTTTAATGAAAAATATGTATTAAATTATTTAAAATCCCCAAAATTAATTTTAAATTTGAAAAAAAAAAAAAAGATTTTTTTCCTTAAAAATAAAAAAAAAAAGTATTACAGTAGAAGCAAAGTAGCAGTAGCAAAATAGCATAAAAGTAGCAAAAGTAGTAAGTAAGCAATAATTCATCAATATATCACCCATCAAAGCCAAGAAAGTGATTAAATTTGTTTGTTTAAGTAAAAAATACTCTTTAGTATTTTACTTTATACCAAATATTTATTTGTTATAATATTTCAAATATTTTAAATGGAAAATGTGTAATAAATAATTAAAAATCCCCAAAATTAATTTTAAATTCGAAAAAAGAGGGGTTTTTTTTTTCTCTTACGTAAAAGTCAAAAAGTAGCACAGTAGTAGCAAAGTAGCAATACCAAAATAGCGAAAAAAAAGTAGCACAGTAGCAAAAGTAGTAAGTAAGCAGTAATTCCTCAATATATCACCCGTCAAAGCCAAGAAAGTGATTAAATTTGTTCCTTTAAGTACAAAAATACTCTTGACATTAGCATTTTACTTTATACCAAATATTTATTTGTTATAATATTTCAAATATTTTAAATGGAAAATGTATAATAAATAATTAAAAATCTCCAAAATTAATTTTAAATTGAAAAAAAGATATTTTTTTTTCTCTTACGTAAAAAAAGTCAAAAAAGTAGCACAGTAGTAGCAAAGTAGCAATACCAAAATAGCAAAAAAAGTAGCAAAGTAGCAAAAGTAGTAAATAAGCAGTAATTCATTAATATATATATCACCCATCGAAGCTAATAAAGTGATTAAATTTGTTTGTTTAAATACAAAAAAATACTCTTGACATTAGTATTTTACTTTATACCAAATATTTTTTTGTTATAATATTTCAAATATTTTAAATGGAAAATGTGTAATAAATAATTAAAAATCCCCAAAATTAATTTTAAATTCGAAAAAAAAAGAGGATTTTTTTTCCTCTTAAGTAAAAAGTCAAAAAAGTAGCACAGTAGTAGCAAAGTAGAGGTAGCAAAAAAGTAGCAAAGTAGCAAAGTAGCAAAAGTAGTAAATAAGCAGTAATTCATCAATATATCATCCGTCGAAGCTAATAAAGTGATTAATTTTTTTTGTTTAAGTACTAAAATACTCTTGACATTAGCATTTTATTTTATACCATTAAAACTTAAAATTACATTTCCTGGTATATTTTACATAAACTAATTCCTTCTCATTTAACGATTCGTCCAAGTTACCTTATGATAACATCTGAAACGCAAGTTTTTATTTTCAAATTAAACTAGATATCTGCACCATAAAACTAAACCTAAGAGATGTTATCGCTACTATGCATGCATCTTAGTAGAGTAGTGAACTATAAGATTCATAATGCCTTCGATTTGCTATAATATCAGTGGATTCATAGAACAATAGGCGATCGTGATTTAGCTAAACGCTATAAACAAAAACAAGAAAGAAATCCTATTACGTCTTAAAACTTTTCTCCCCAACTAACATCGTAACACATAAATTGTCTCCCAAAAATTCCAAACCTACTTAAATAACGATTGAAAAACGTGGTTTGCATGAGATCTTTATCAAATGCATAAATAGTTTGTTCCAGTTTTATTTAATGTGTAGCAAGTAAAGAAAATCTAGTGCCATGCTGAAGTTCCATTAGACAATAGATTAAACTATTTAAAACTTTCATATAAATATAATTATTATTTAAATTTCTTCATAACATTCTTTCTTGTTAATAACCTTCACAGTTACAATCTAACAAGTCATGAAGTCCACACTTGCTATTAAAAGTTGTTCTAGAGAGCAATATATTACCTTCTGTTTTAATATGTATAACGTAACATAAATTACCATATTTACTTTTAATTATTCATTTTAAAATAGTTTTAGTATTAAGCCAGGATGTATAATGGAAATCATATTAAATAACAACAAAAAGAATTCATTAAGAAAAGATAAAAATAGAAATTTTATTATAATTTATAATCTCAAAAAAATCTTTTGGTAATTCTTTGTTCTGAATTTTGATTATTTTAACTATTTAGATTAATATTTATACAATATTTATAATGTAAATTACCATATTTATTTTTAATTATTCATTTTAAAACAGTTTTAGTGCTATACTAGGATGTATGATGTAAATCATACAAAATAATAACAAAAGAAATTTTCATTGAAAAAAAATAAAAATAGAAATTTTATTATAATTTAGAATCTCAAAATAAAAATCGTTTGATAATTCTTTGTTCTGAATTTTGATCAACAGATTTTTAAAAAATATTTATACAATATTTATAATGTAAATTGCCATATTTATTTTTGATTATTCATTTTAAAACAGTTTTAGCATCAAACCAGGATGTATGATGGAAATAATGTTAAAAAATAACAAAAAAATTTTTTTTTTTTTCATTTGAGAAAAATTAAAAATAGAAATGCGATTATGATTTAAAAATCTCAAAATGATTGTTTGGAAATTCTTTGTTCTGAATTTTGAATAACAGATTTTTGTTTTAATATTTTACCATATTTATTTTTACTTATTAATTTTAAAACAGTTTTAGTATCAAACCAGGATATATGACGGAAATCATATTAAATAATAACAAAAAATAATAACAAAAAAAAAAATCTGATTTGAGAAAAATAAAAATAGAAATGCTATTATAATTTAAAATCTCAAAATAATCGTTTGGTAATTCTTTTGTTCTGAATTTTGAACAACAGATTTTTTTAACCTTGAATAATAAAATGATTATTTATTTAATAATTTTAAAAGATAAACGAATTGCTAGAAATTGTTATTTTAGAATGTAATGTTTAATATTAATCGAGTTCAGTAAAAATATTTTATTCTTACTTATTTTTTTTATTTATAGTAAATATTTATACTTTATATACTTTTATTTATAGAAAAAAACAATATCATAAATGAAAATATTTTATTTGTTATAAATATGATTGGTTAACTTAAAAACGAATTTAAAATAAATAAACAATTTGATAAAAAAAATTATCTAAATTTCAATGACTACAAATGTTATATTTTGCTGACATACTTTGAATGAATTGCTTCTGTAAAGTGTTATAAAAATATTTTTTTAATGAATAACAAATATCTATGTAAATAGATTTGTTTCATACAAATTGCTTTAAAAAATAAATTTTTAAAGAAACCCATAAAAATTAGAGAGAACTATTTCTTAAGAAAACTAACCTGTTTGGCGAATTTGAATACCCAGTATCTCGGTCACGAAAAAAGCAAAAAATAATTACACGACTCGTTATTTAACAATCAAATGGAACGTCTCAGCTTTAAAAATAAATGATTTGTTTCAGTTTTCATTATTCGAAAGAGCAGACAGGCCAATCAGGAACACATAAATAAGAAGATCGGTTCTGTTTTCTAGCGATCTTTTATACTCATTCCAAAGCTCCGCAGAACGCTTTCTAATGATCACAAGTATTTTCAGAAAACTGTTCGTGCTTCAAAAAATTCATAAATGGGGCATACTAGGCTATTGCGTGAGTCATTAGTTAGTGAGGGTTTGTTACGAAAAAAATAATAGAAAGTACGTAATTTATTTATCAGCGAAAATGAACGCTATTAATTTAATGAATAAGTGAATTATTTATTCAATTTTTATGATTAAATGTTATAGACATTTTGAATTTTTAATGGAAACATTTTTGATGGTACATATATTGTGGTGTCGGGTAGCAGTTTGAGATGAATTCTTAACATGTAAATAATTACTAGTTTTATTAGTTAAGTCATTGCTATCACTATTCCACACAATAATGAAAAACAAACCTAAAAACATAAGACTAAATAAGTTAAAAAGTATTGTTTTTAGTTTGAAACAGTGGCTTAAATAAGAATATGTATTAATACATATTCCCGACTCGTGGCTCAGTGGCAACGTGCGCCGCTGGTGAGCATTAGGGCGGAAGTTCAATTTTCTGGCTGCTTTGTTGTAGACACTGTTTAAAAAAACGAGGAGAATCAATACCATTTGTTATGTTCAGCATCTTGCCTCGTTAGTAAGACTACCTACGTAGACTATTTTAGTTTTTAAAAAAACATTCGGCCAAATATTTTGATTTAGTGATTTTTTTTAGTAGAGCCAACTGAGTGATAAGTCGCCAAATGTGATAATCCGGGTTTCTTGTACTGTTTACAATTCACTTCACTTACAGTTGCAACCCGTTACTTGGCGGACTTGAGCGTCGAGAATTTTTGAAGTCAAATTTCAACGCCCCTGTTCTGCAATTTTACCAAATATTCTGTTATAGTTGCTTGCGAACGTTGGGCACTTCGACGTAAGTCATTCGTCATTAGAATAACATTACCAGATATAGCAGATTCAGATTCAGCATTACCCAGATCTCACTAAGATGTGCCTATTGCACTGCATCCACATTTACCACTAAAATTTGGAACTAGCACTCCCAGGGGGAATAATCCCAGGGAAGGATCCGTCTCTTAGTCTAAGAATCTGGTCTATCATGCCCATCCCCAGCATACATAGGGAGCATTCGTTCGATTTCGTGTGATGAATTTGAAATTCAGATTTCACAAATTCCAAAACACATTATCAACAAGCCACCCAAGCTCCATTTTTTTGAACTACTTTAGGTCAAATCGTAAAACAGGAGTTGTTGGTATTTGGTGACATTTTTTGTGGTGCCAACTGAGTAATAAATCTCCAAGTATGGTAACCGGGGTTTCTTGTATTGTTTTTAATTCAGTTTACTTACAGATGCAGCCAGTTACTTAATGGACTTTGGCGTAAACTTTATAATTCTGCTGTTTTATGTTTTTCGCTATCTTCGTCATTATTCCTTTAAAAAATTTCGTACACTTTTTTTTCGATATTTATTCAAATCTTGATTCAGTTCAAATTCTTCATGATTTTTTAATTATTTTATATCGGTAACATTTATATCTAAATCGAGATATTATATATTTGCTAATTTGTTTTATCAAAATCTTGAAAAAATATTTGGCCTTCGTCAGTTGAAGTTTACTCACACTCCAAATTATTTTCATTACTATTTATTGTTTAGTACACTGAGGGAAAAAAATAGTTAGTTATAGATTTGCGCACGCCTGTTTCATGAATCATGGGCAGTATTTACGAGATCGTTACCCTTATTTAATGAGTGGTAGAAAACGCGGAAAGGAAATAATTTTTAACTAAACCAAATTTTGAAAAAGTAATGATCCTTTTATATCGTTATATTTTATTATGAATTCTCGGATCAATAAATTTAAGAGCAAGTTTGAAATATTTTAAATATTATAAGGTAAGCAATTTGATTTGTAAAACAAAGGCTAAAAAACAGATCTGCAGTTTTGAAAATAATTTCATTTTTATGCATATTATCATGGTCACGTAAGTTCAAATAATTTATTTTTAACTCGCATCAAATTTATTCTCATCCGTTTATTTTTGATAGAAATGAAAAAATGCAAAAAAATATTATTTTATTTTCGATATTTATTCAAATAATGATATATTCCTTTCCTTTCAAACATTATCATGTTTTTGTGAGCACCGTTTAATATTTTGAAACACTTAAACAAAAACACTTAATTAATATATCTACTTTAATTGACAAATTGTTAATAAATCGGTTTCTTAACTATTTCTTTTCCCGCCATTTGGAAAATATATTTTCCATTTAAAAGAATCCATTATATTTTTATTATTTAAACAAAATTACAACTATTTATTTAAAAAAATTCATACAAATATTAAAAAAATACATACAATTGTTCCCAAAAGTGTTCGTACACTTACTAATTTGATTGAAATACTGTTTTTATAATATTTCAGAATCAAAATTTTTCAATAAATATTTATAGATTTTCTTATCAAAACTAAATAAAATATCTTAAGAACCTTGTAATTTTTTTTAAGAAAGTTGATAGTCTTATGCTTAGAATCGTTATCTTGATAATAATAAAAAAAAGTTGTTTGCAATACTCGAATTTTGGTCTCATAATTTAAAATTATTTTTAAAACAAAGAGCATAATTCATTATGCTATCAATAAATACCAAATTACTTAGTCCTGATGTTGACATAAAGCACTTCCACTACATTGTTTAATTGTTAAAATTCAATTCGATAATTTTCAATACCATACAATCATAAGCCAATAGGAACCAAAAATGTTAAATTTGCTTTCACATAATAAATTTTCGATTATTTTTTTTTACCGTTTTTAAGAAATAAATAGAGTATAACAAAATAAGTTAATAAATGTTAAATGCAAACGACTTTTTAAATGTCACCAAAATGCAAAAATATAAAAACAGTAACAGACCATCCTTTTATTTATGAGTTTATACGAAAATTGTACTTTTGAACACTTTTGTGACGTGTTCTTTGCATTTTTATTTTAATAAAATGAAAAGAAGTTAATATTTAAAAAAAAAATTACGATTTTAATCAGAATCACATGGATATACGAGAAAATATTTGACTTTATATTCGTATTCAATTCTAGGCTATAACGTTTTCTCTATAAGTTTTTAAGCCGAACGAACACATTTAGAAGTCACTTTATACTGTCTTCAAAAATATCCTGTTCTTATTATCTCAAAAAAAAAAAAAAACCCTACAAATAATTATTTTAAGAATTTATTAAACAAAAAACATCATAAATTAAAGCAACTATTATATTTAAATCTGAGACGTGTTCTAGTTTGCAATACATATTTTCTAAACATTTCTGTGAAAATAATTGTGTGAAAATAAATACCTCAAGTTATTTTGAATTTCAAACTATTAAGCGATTTTAAAAAAAAAAGTATAAACTATTTTTCTAGTTTAAAAAAAAATTAAAAATTAGCATTTATGCGAAAAAAATTAACATGAATGCATTCATACAGAACATTTTTTTTTAAATCGTTCCTTGTGTTGTTTAACTAAAGAAAATATTTAAACTTCACAAGCGATTTTCTATCGTTTAATCTAAGTGCCTACTCAAGCGTGAAACGACTGTCTCCCAAAATGTCTCAGTTTGTTAACATCGAATATAAAAATGATATGAGTCAAAACGAAAAATAAAAAATTCTATTATAAAACAATTGAATTATCGCATTGTTAAGTAAACAAACAAACCCAATTAGAGGTCTTTTGAATGTTTTAAAACGTTATAAAATAATAATAGAAATAAATTTGTTGTAATTAGTATTCTGATTTCATTCGGAAGAATTAAGAAAAAAGCTTAAAAAAGTTATTTGCTTGTTTCCGGAAGTGTGCAAACATTTTTCTTTTTATTTAGTTCGTATTTTAGAAAATATTTTCTCAATAATAAAATAACGAAAATAATAAATAATTAACTTAATTACATACTATGCAGATCGTTTGCTCATTTTATTTTATTTATTATCTGATCGTCTGTATCATTTAGTTAATTTGTTTTTCTATTGAAATTCCAAAGAATCTTTTTGTTGTTGTAACTTCTTCGTATTTTATCAAAGAAACTATTTTTAATATAAATATAAATTAAATTGAATAAATAAAATATAAATTTAATATATATTTCACAGAAATTTAAAAATTTGTATTATTAAAGAGCAACGTAGATAAGATTAAATAACAATATGAAAAACTAACATAAATGATAAATAATGATGATAATATTTATTACCTACGATATAAAATATTTACAGATCGTTTGTTCATTTTATTTTATTTATTATCTGATCGTTTGTATAATTTATTTTATTTGTTTTTGTATTGAAATTTCAATGGATTTTTTTGTTGTTGTTGTTGATACTTTGCATCTTTGTATTTTACCAAAAAAGAAACTATTTTTATAATAAATATTAATTGAATTAAATAAATAAATATAAATTTAATAAATATTTTATAGAAATTTAAAAATTTGTATTATTTAAAGTGTAAAGTAAATAAAACTAATTTTTTACTGAGTGATTATTATTAAAGCACTATAGCATTTTATACAACCTCAGAATCAATTATTATTATTGTTATTTTTATTTTTTAGTATTAAATAAAAAAAAAATTGTGCACTTTATGAAATTTTTAATATTAAATTTAGCAATTTTTAATAGACGCAAAAATCATCGTTATTGCCAAAAATTGTTGACACACGTATAATTCGATTCTACACATAAAAATAATGATTATATTATTTAAATAATTATTGCATTGTGTAAAAAGAAGACCATGAGAAGAATTTCACATATTTTGTTATTAGCATACCTTTTGTTATTGTAGTGTTCTTTTTGTTATTGTACTCTATTTTATTTTTAATGTACAGTCTACACTAGTCTCTCACGTTCAAATGTTTAGATTTTTTTTTTTTGTAGCTTAAAATGTTTTATTTACAGAAATTCTATGAATAAAAGATCATGTTTTCTAGTAATTCCTTTTTAGTAATAAGGCTTCTTCATTATCATAATATCTTATTTAAAATCATGAAAGGATGTTTGTTGTCCTTCAACTACCGTTTACAATGAAAAAAATTCAAGGCTTGTATTGTGTATTGCGACTGCATCATGTGCATAAAACAGTGACTATGGCTACATTGAAAAAAAATCCTTTCTAGCTCAGAATTGGGCACTCGTAACTCCCGAACCTCATGCAACATCATGAAATCTTAAAATTTTCCTTGAAACATTGAGACATTTAATTCATTTATTTAGTTTACTATGAATTACTAGTTACGTAAAATTACATAAAAAATAATGAAAAAGTAATTTTTTGCATTTAAAAATCGATTTACATATTCTTTTTCAGTGATTAAAACTTCTAAACTTGCACAATAATTAAAAAAACACCGAATGAAAAGATGTTAAAAATCATGTAACATTTATTGCTTGTTTTTCACAGCGGATATCTGAGATTACAATTTTAATAACCAAAATTTTTATAAGTAATTAATATTAAAATAATATATTTTATGTGATACCCAAAACAATTTTTTTCTTTCCCAAATGAGATCCAAGCCCATCTCGTGCTCAGTAATAACGAGCAGAGCTAGAGTGCGGGGAGAGCTAAGGTTCGAATTCACTGGCGGCGTCCGTTGAGTCACCATTTTCAGAAACGAGATTTAGTTTGGTTTGTTGCTCTATGATAATTTTATATACACTTTGGGATAATTAGACCGGAACTTACAGTTTAACGTGGATTCCGAACCACTCACAAACATCCATGCCACCGCCAGGATTCGAACCTGAAGCCTGTGGTACCAAAGGCCAGAGCACTAGCTAATTGACCATTTGGCTGCTTCAGAAATGAGGTGACAAGATACGGAGGGTAACAACATGTGTAAAGCATCTTGAATCCATAATCAGGTTTCCTAGTATCCAGGTTTTTTCACCATATAACATGCAAATGCAAGGCAGTTCCTCCTAAAAATCCTTACATTCGTGGCATACATAAGACCCATCGATGTTCAACAAGAAACCGTCTAAGGATATCCCTGATTTAGATTAATAAAAAAGACAATCTTCAAAACACGAAGATAAAAAGAAATTGTTCGTGGAAGCTTAAAACGATGCCTTATAATAGATTGGCTGGTTGAGCGGGTGTTTTCTTGACTTTTCTTATTTTCACCACAAACGGTTTTTGCAAACTTATTTTCTATGTAGATACTCAACTTCAAGTAAAAACAAGTTGACCGCTCTTGTTGCAATCTTTAATATATCATTTAATAATCCGAAAGTAAAAACAACTCGTTAATTGAGAGTTATTTTATCAAGAAAAAGAATGCATTCTCGTTGTTAATACTGATATAATATATATATATATATAAATCGGACTTCTAAGTTCATAAAATCTGAAAAAAAAAACACTTAAGATGAAATAATACTTGGTGTATTAATTTCAACTTTATAAATAAAACGGAGAAATCTGAAGAGGTACGTAATTTATTATTTTATTTCACTTTGTTAAGATATTTAATGTTAATTTTTTTTTCTTTTGTTTATAAAAAGAACGTAAAAAAATTTAATTATGAATGAACAAAAATACAAATATCATGCTTCAAAATTGCATTATGAACACATATCGTAAAAAAAGAATTTATATCCGTAATCATAAATTAAATAGAATATAATTTTAAAATAAAAAAGATATTCGTATTTAATATGGAGATGATTGAATTCTTTTATTTGTGCAGTTAATTTAACATTATGCAAAATATATTAACATCAAAATTGTTTTGAGTATTACAGTTATATTAGGATTTATTTATATGTCGTGCAATATTATTTAAATTAATTGATAAAAAAGGAGTTTTTTGATATTAATATCGATATTATCACGCAGAATAAAGATATGGAAAAGAAATATAGAAAATCGAACTTTTTTAATCTAATTTTATTTTCACATAATTATATTGCATAACGGAATAGAGATATAAAAATTCTTCGAGTATGTATGAGCAGAACGATATAGGTTATTATTCAATTTGAATTTAAATAGAGTTTAAAAAGCATATTTATTAAAAAGTGTAATAAAATAATTTTTGTAAAATCATAAGTAATCTCTCGTGCAGTGAATAAGACTTTTAATGGGGTTTTAAAAATAATTAAATTATTTTGCTAAAAAGTTAAAAAAAAAAAAATGAAGTTAAAAATGGTTTTATTAGAGAACTGGGGAAACCTTGGAATATCAAATCATTTTTCGTTTCTTACAACTTTTTGACCAAACTGGTTAATTTTCTAAAGATTTTATTTTCAACGTTGTTTTCTGTTTTGACAATAACAAAATCAATATTGCTCAATTTGCATTTAAAACAGAATTAAAAATTAGAACAGAATTTAAAAAATTAGAGCAAAATTAAAATTATAAATTAGAACAGAATTAAAATTATAAATTAGAATAGAATTAAAATTATAAAACAGAATTAAAATTATAAATTAGGTAGAATTAAAATTATAAAACAGAATTAAAAATAATTCTGTATCGACGAAAAATAACTTATTATGAAATCTTATTATATAATTCTATGAATAGTTTGGTTTTATATTTAGAGATTTTACAAAAAAAAAAAAAAAAAAAAAAAATAAATTTTTATTGAAATATTGTATTACATTTGAATTTATTTATAATTTTTTATTTATTTTCAAATAGTGAACTATCTATATGAAACTTTTTATTGAAATCGAAATAAATAAATGCTAATTCATTAATAAGAATTTTTATGAATAAAGTAATATATTTGCAATATTTAAAGGAATTGAGGTTACCAATAAGTTTATTTTCAATATCATTTTTCATCTAAAAACGTTTTAGTAAATACGACAATCTTTGTGACATTCTAAAACAAAATTCGACAAACGATTTTCCTTGCAGATTTACAAAAATATCTTTTGGTTTATTTATATATTTAAATAAATAATTTTATATGAAATTTAATTTTTATATTCATAAGTTTATTTTACATCACACTTAAAATTCAAGAATCTTGTTATTTGATGACTTTAATATATGATTTTGAATCTTAATTACATTTGACATTAAAAAAAATTATTGATGCAAATTTAATATTTTAAAAAGGGATACAGTAACATAAAAATAAATTTGTTTCGTAGATTTAAATTGAGCTTTGAGTTTATGACTCACAATTTAAATAGTTAAAGAAGTGCATTAAATCCTATAAAAGAAAGAAAAAATTTACCTTTTAATGTTTTCAATTTTTATAATCTATTTTATGTAAAAAGAATTCAAAAATTATTTTTTAATTTAAAAATATACTAATATGCGTATATCATTTATGTTTATATCTTTATTTTATAATTGTTGCAAAATGTTATTTTATAATTTTTTGTTTTATAAAGTGTATAATACCAAACGATAGCTAATTTTAAAACTTAACGGAGCATTCTGATTTGTATACTCTTAATAATAATATTCAAAATAATAACTCTTAACAATAATATTGCTCTAATAATATTCAAAAAATTAGTTTTTTAATGTGAAAATATGTTAATATATTTGTATCATTTATTTTTATTTTATAATTGTTGCCAATTGTTATTTTTTAATTTCTTGTAATTTAAAGTGCACAATATCAAACGATAGCTAATTTTAAAACTAAATAGAACGTTCTGGTTTGTTTACTCTTTTTTTTTTTAAAACAATAATAAAAAAAAAAAAATTGTTAAAATCTTTTTGGCATTATAAAATAGGATAACTTCAAATTATCCAAACATTCTTTTTTTTTTTTTTTTTTTTTTTTTTTGGCGCCAAAAATTTATGCTAACGGAACACTTCGAAATCAAACATCCTACTCACCCGCTGAAGAATCGTTCAATCCAAGAAATTGCACTATGTATCCAATGGGAAAGAGAGAGATGGGTAATCCACAAAGAGCGCGCACGGATCTCTATCTGCCAGGTAAGCAAACGAGCATCTGACAACAGGTAGAAAGCAGCAAATTGAGAGCGAGTGATTGGCGTCAAAAGAATCGCCATCTAGTTTCCGAAATCAGGCGATAAACGCCCGAAACACAGTTGCAGTGTCTTTTTGCTTCGTTTCGGAAAGTTCACTAGTTCGTTTTTCTGCATCTAGGAATACTCCTAAAGAAGATAAAAAGAAAAAAGAGGAATATTTGGTAAAATGATGATGGATTGTTTGTTTCGCTAGGGATCTTTTGAAGAAGTATTCGCCGATGTTTTGGGGTAATAAATTATTAGAAATGTTAGCTGAAAAATCCTGGAAGAAGATTATGGTAGTTCGTCGGCAGATGTAAGTAAATAGCTGTTTAAGAGACATTCTATGGTAACTCAACTTTGACAAACTTATTTGGAGTTAACAAGGATAAAATTGCAGTTACTAAAGTAAATCAGTATACAATTTTTTGCTTGTTTAACGTATTCAAATCTATTGAAACAATATTACTTTTAAAAATATTTAGAAATTTCTTGAATTTTGAAAATTCTTTAATAAATAGCTTCGAATAGTTGTTCTGATGACAGCCGTTTTCTTTGAAAGTGATTTAAGTTCATTGTATATTACATGGAGATATTTAAAGGTTTGTATTTGAATGGTTTGAAAAACAGTGGCATATGTCAATATGCTCATTTTATATTTTTTACATATTAAAAGGATATAGTTTATAATGATTGTTTTTAAAGTATTAATTAAAAGAAATTTATATTTTTGATGACCTCAAATGGACTTACACCACTTTCCAAGTCAAACAAAATGTGAAAATCAATATATTTATGAAATATTAAATGTAAGATTTCTGTTGAATCAAACCAATTTTTTATGAAAATTTTATTAACTATGTAAAAAAATAAATAAAAGGCATTATTTCAATATTTCTTCAGGAATGCCATTTTAATTACAACTTTATATTAATAGATGTGATTTTTTCATTTTTATCGTTATTTTTTTTGAGAATAATTATGGAGGAATGTAAGGTAACAGATCCATCATTTCGTTGAATTTTTCGGTGTGATGGACCTGTCATGAGGATATAAAGGTGCTAGTGTTATATTTTCGAATGTTTGGGGTCTTTCTCGTCTGGGAGATAAATCTAGTGTTTTAAATTCCACATTTTCATCAAATGGAGTTTTATACAGCACTATATATAGTGAACAAACAAAAACGCACTACTAATAGCATTTTCAACTCTAGCTATGGAGTCCTCATCTGCCAATGATTCAAAAGCAAACAACAAAATTCCAGTGAACGAACGAAAATTTTTTATGTCATTAACAGTGTTGCCACACATAAAAATTAAGTAGTATAATTTTTGAACTAAATATTATGTTTTTGCAAAAAGTGGACTTACACTACTCTCAAAGTAATTATATTTGTAATTTCATTAACTACATGTATGTACTATTTTATATTGACAAAATGATGAAAAATTTGAATGATTTTTTTTGGGAACTGATTATAGATGAAAAGCTCATAGCAGATTGCATTCATTTTTATCATTAAATAAATTTTCGTTAAAAATGGACTTACATCACTTTCAAAGAAAGCAGCTCACAACAAACTTCAAAATTGAAATGGAACTTGAAATGGAACTTTTTTTTTCCATGATATGAAATCTGTGACAATTTTTTAAATAAAATAATTCAAATAATTATTTTAATTTTTTTTTTTTTATTATAACTGATTTATTTTATATATTTAATTGTATAAATTTAATAATTTTATATAATTGAAATTTTATTTTATACATTTAAAAAACATTATTCCACTGAAGGGTTCAGCGGCTTTTATTTTAATAACAAGAGGTGTACGTGGATTTAAATTTTACAGGTGAAAGGAATGCGTGGAATGAAACTGGTTTAAATTATTCAAAAATTTAACTACATGCGCAGAATGTTTTCAGAATATGGAAGAAGTAAATAAAATATGGGAAAATAATATGGATTAAAGAGTTTCTTGTTTCCGATAGATATTATCTGCTATGAAAATTTTACATGTTTGGTAACTTTGGTGTGTACAAGCGCATATATCTTTATCAACAGTCAGGACAAGATACAGGACAAAAATAATTCCAAAATCAACATGATTCATATCAAAAAAGAAAAAGCATTAGTGGAATAATTATAATAAATAATTTATCTGACAATAATGGTGCTACTTTTTTTCTGATTACATCTTAAGGAATTCATAAAAACTTGTTATTTTGTTGGAATACAGATGCCTGAATGCCTAATTCGAGGTTCAGTGGCAACTTGCGCCGCTGGGGAGCATTATTTTTGTAGTGGTTCGGAAACCACTTTAAACCGTAGGTCCCGGTCTAAAAAGAGACTACTACACCATCACACCACATCACTGTGCTTAAACTAAGATACCCCTTTACAGTTTGGGAGTGATGAGGATGAGAAATCTTATTGATGCTCTACAGTCATATCAGACCGATATCTAAGGCTTAAAGTGGATTCCGAACCACTGCAAAGCATCTATGTCATCGCCGGGACTCGAACCCGAAACCTGCGGTACCGAGCACCAGAGCTGTAGCCCCTCGGCCATCAGGCCCCTGGTCTAATATAACTGTAGAGCGTTTAGCGTATGATTGATAACCCTATCGTGTAAAATGAAAAACATCTGCTATCTCGAATTTGCCAGTAGGCAGATGGCCTTGGCCCACCTTGAAACTGTTGTCCCAATGACGATGATAATGATGATGAGATATAGATAGATAGATGTACATTTATATGTGCCCGACTCGTTGCTCAGTGATAACGTAGGCCGCTTGTGAGCCTTAGGGCTGAGATTCAATCCGCTGGCAGCTTTGTTTGTAAACACTGTTTCAAAAAATGAGGAGTCTCGATGGCGTTTGGGATGTCCAGCATCTTGCCTCGTGAATCAGACTACCTGGTTGGAGCTTATTGGGTTTTCTCCCATACGATACACAAAAAGGGAGGTATTTTCCCCTAAAAGTCCTTCCGGAAATCACTGTCCCTCCTTCCTCAGCGACACGGAGCACAAGTCAGAGTTCTATCTACGGTGATCCATCAGAACAGAATCTGCTTCCTTCTTCCATGAGGGGATACGACAACAACAACATGGGTGAAATTTCAGTTTTTATCCTTTCTTAGAATTAAAATAAATATTTACTAAAATTCTTGATGTTTAGACCTAAAATTTTACAAAAAACAAATAAAATTTCAATAAAAAAAGACAATTATCACCTTGAATATCCTGAATGAAAAATAACCATACAATGTTATTGAAAATTACTCAATCAAGATCACATTTGGATGCGTTAACTGCGCGAAAGTCTGCAAACCGATTTATTGTTCAAACGGAAAACGCAAATTATGCGAAAACGTTTAATTGCGATTTTTTTTTTAAAACTAATCTTATTAACAGAAAATATAAAGTTATTATATTTTTAATACGCTTTTATTAGTTTCACCTGTATGTTTGTTTCTAACTGACTCTTTGGGCTCGATTTTGCCCTATTTTAAACGATCAGATTTAATTTAAACGTTGTAGACTTATCATATATTTTGATAAGTTTATTATCTCATCATGATTAGGATTGCCAGGATGAGTGATTTTCTTTTAATTATGAAGAGCAATTTAACCAATGTGAATACCTAAGACATTCAAACCTACGTGGGACAGTGACACAACGGATAACGCGCCTGACTGAGGATCAGGAGATTCCCTGTTCGAATCCTGACTGGCTCGACATATTCGCATTTAGCCCTTGTTTATTCACAATTAAATTATTGTAGAACTGTAGGACCATATTGGGACCTCATTTAAATATTATAGTTTAAAAACACACTTTTAGAGTTAATCAAACTAAAAAATAATTGTTAACATAAGAATAAAATGACTGACGAGAAAATTAATGTCAGTGTCCTAAAAGCGTGGGGTACTCGATATCAATCGTTATAATTTATCACTAGTCTCATTCCGAAATGCAGAGTTAGTTTAAAAATGTCATACAAAGCACCCCACGGTTTTAGAACAGTGACATTCATTTTCTCGTCAGTCATTTTATTCTTATGTTAATAATTATTTTTACTTTTTAGTTTGATTAACTTTTGTTTTAGTTTTTAAACTATAATTTTTAATTTATCAATGAGTAATTTTACTAATTTTACTCTTTTATGTTTAAATAAAAATTACAAATAATTTAGAGCTATATATTTTGTAATACGTAAATCAATTCCATACCGTTAAATTTTGTTTTCAATATATTGTACCAAGATAATGCAGCAAGTTTTTCTTCTTCTTAGTTTCTTCTAGATCATAGTAAATTAGAGTTGAAGTTCAGCCATTAATTTGGAATCCATACAAATTCATCGATATCATTTTGAAAGTATTTCTCAAACCGAGTGACAAGCGATAAAATATTTCTTTAACAAAGTCATTTTTAAAACTTTCTACCTCGAAATAATCCATTCCATATAGATTTAAACTGATGCAACAAAAAGAAACGATCTTTACTTTCCATTTTCATTGATTTTTTCTTTTCCGTAATTTCAGTTTCTTCGCAAACATTTCTCAGCCGACTTTAAATTTATTTCGAAAATGTAATTAAAATTTCGAAAAATGTTTGGTCCTTTTAGAGAGAATGAAAGATGGAAAATTTTTTTAAACCACGAAATTTATAAAAAATACTAGCAGAACCCGGCATACGTTGTCCTGCCAAAAAAATTAATTGTAGCAAATTACATATGGCGAACATATTCTTCATGTTCCAATATATGTGCATATTAATTTTCACGATTATCATTTGAACGGTATATAAGATGAAATGCTTCAGCACCCTCTGGCGGCAAGCAACAATAAAGTGTATAGTGCGAACCTATGTTCCATACTCGAATACATATTACTACCAATTTTCATAATGATTGGTTGAACGGTATAGAAGTTGATATACTGCAGCACCATCTGGTGGCGAATTACAACAAAGGGGATAGCATAAAACATTCTCCATGTTTTGTCAAACACAAAAATTTCATTAAAAAGAAGGAGTTCAGTGGCAAACACACGTACAGAAGAATCCGATTTCAGAACCAGCTACCTGGTCAATTGTGAATCTAAACCCTCAGGGACCGACACAAACACACACACACAAAATTTCATCAAAATTGACCCAGCCGTTTAGGGAGGAGTTCAGTGCTTACAGAAGAATTATATCGATTTCAGCGACACCTATCGAGTTCAATTGTGAATCTAAACCATCGATGGACCCATACAAACACACACGAAATTTCATCAAAATCGGTCCAGCAGTTTAGGAGGAGTTCAATATGTACAGAAAAATTAAATATGTCAAGATACGCTACCTAATATTACCAAGAATCATCCAATCTTTTCGCATCAGATGGCTTGGCCATATTTTTAGATAAGGATAATAAGCCCTGTTAAAAAGTGACTTTTGTAAATGTGGACGGAACCAGGAAAAGGGTAGACCTCGCACAAGATGGATAGAAAGGCAGATCTCTAAAAATCAATCGTTGGCGTTTTGGCGTATGATCGGACACAATTCGAACATACGTACTATATAACACATATTAACGTGAGAGAACCATCTCAAAATGCTGCAGTATAACAAAAATGTCTCTTCGACTCCAATTTTTTGTAATATTTAAAGGTGCTTTATAAATTTAAAAGGTAGAATTTTATGGAGATCTTTTTATAGTGTTTCAACATTCATTACATAAAACAAGCCAAGGTAGTTTGAATTTGCTTCCCTGCTAACAACGCAGTAAACTCCAATGCAGGAGTTTTGTTTGAATAAATAAACAATCTTTCACGACATCTGTTTCAAGTGATAGTTTTTTATTCAGTTTAAACTAGATGTCAACAAATTTTTGACCCTGGGTGGATTAAAAAGTTTCTTAATTTTTTTATCGATCCCTTTCTATTTTACAGTTGCATAATTGTGACAAGACAAGTAGAAATGATACAGATTGTGAGCTTTTAAATTGTTTATTTTATGGTTAGAATGTTTAATGTAGGCCTAGTGTGTATATGTGGGTAGGTATATTTTAGCATTAATTAGAATAAATAATAAATTTTCCCTTCTAAATTTACCATTTTGTTCTAAAAATTTCAAAACAATTTATGAATTATTTTTTAATTAAATAAAAATTTTTTAATACCATCAAATTTAACGCCACCAGATAGTACCAACTTTAAAAGACTGACTGACGTCATTAATTAAGTTTAACGATTAATTAAGTGAAACTAATGCTGTTAAGTTTCTAATTTTCTTAAATAAAGTAGAAAATTTACAGCATTAATTTCAGTTTATTTTTCAACCTAAAAATATTATTTTCTTAAAAATAAATGCTAAACGACTAAAGATTAGAAAAAGTTATTAGGAATTCTTGTGTAAGAGTGATTGATTTATTTAGCCATTTTATAATATTTAAGATGAATTATTTAAAATCTCAGTTTTTAATTCTGTACAGATATATTTTTAAATTGACTAAAACTAAAAATGTTTTATTTTCTTTAACCAGCAATATTGAATTAAATAAATTATTATCTTTATGCTATTGCCTTAATGTCAAAGAGATGCATTTTATTTTTGATGGTCTTCTTACATTAAATATTTAATGAAACAGATAAATAATACATAAAATATATAATTAATTTTGATAACAAAATAGCAATTATATTAATTTAATTTTTATATGCAGTAGTATCCTAACTTCGCGACCCGAACCTACGCGAAATCGGAATTATTCGTTCCTTGCTTTTTCATTTGGCAACTGCCACCCGATTTCAAATATCAACTACGTCATTTAACCAGCCAATTAAATTATTTTTTACGTATTATTATGTTCGGATAATTGAAATTAATCGTTAAACGTGCTAAACATTAAATTATATTGTGTTAAACATATTGTTTCTTTCTTTCTTTGTTTTTTTTTATGTTTTTATAAGATTTTTTTTTAAATTTCATAGTTATTGAAGATTATTTATAGTTTCAACATCACATTCTGAATTTACTATAAATTTGCGTTGTTCGAATTGCCGTTTCTAAGCTTTTTCAAGTTTTCTATTTCCTAGCAATTATTATTTTGGCTTCACTGGCAAAAATAATTATCGCCATAGAAAGCGTATTGCTGTTCAATTAGTTTATCTATTCAGTAAATACAGAATCCTTGAACAAAGATTTCTATTCACAATTAATGTTCATGCCTTCTTACTTCTCAGCCATAGCTCTATTTTTCCTATTTTTTAACTGACGATGCTGTTTTATCTAAATTTATCCAATTACTGTTAAATTACTAGAATTAAAAGAATAGAACAAAGGTGAAAATTAAACATTTATACTCTAAAACTCAAAATTCTTGATTCCTTTGCCTATGGTGAAACACCAATTCAATTTTAAAAAGAAAGGAATCGTTGCACGTACTTGACGGCAATTAAAAGAAAATTAGTAAGTTTTATCCTTAGATGGGTAAAAACAGCACATCAAATAACAATATTTTAACAGTAGAATCATAAGAAGATAAAAAGTACAGCTAGTACCAGAAATAAAAAGAGAATAAAAAATAATAACCCCAGAAAGAAAAGGTGGGAGTGTTCCATAGCTTATAGGGTTACTAGATTTGGGAGAGGACTACCAGGACTTTCTTTTAAGGTACAGGAAGTGTTGTTTAAAAGAGATTATGAAAGATGATTCCTAAAATACGGATATGTTGTTTCCAAGGAATATGGATATTGTAAATTCGCAAATGTTGAGATGGCTTTGTTTTTCATTGGAAAAATTTACCGCTTCGAATTTATCGGGTTGAAGGGGAAATTTTCCATGTTTCGCACCTTTGAGTGATTTTACGAAGGGTTATTTGAAGATTAACAAGAACTTTTTTTTTTTTTAAGAGTTTATCACTGCTAAAAAGGAAGAAATCATCTGCATATAAGAAACATTCTGTATTGAAAGAAAGGATTTTGAAAATATCACTCATATAGAATGTAAAAAGAATGGCACTCAGAACACTGCCCTGCTGAATGCCACGAGTGGAAAATAACTTTATCGACTCTGAGTTTCTCCATTAAGAGTAAAAATTCCTGTTATTGATGGAATTATAAATCCATTTTGCAGCAATGCACTGTATGCCGACATGTAGGATTTTTATAAATAAGTCTATTTCTAATAAGAACAAGAAATGTCTAATTTAAGAAAAACAAAAAAAAAAAATGTTGGCATTTTTTTTGCGTCGACTATTTTGGGATGTTAGTTGTTACATGCGATCCCCAAAAGGAATAAAACCAGAGTGATAAGGATGGAATTTGTCCAGAAACTGTAATGTAAATTATCCTCTGGAGTACAATACGTGAAGAGATCTTGATTAAAACTGGAGGCAATTGGGTGAAATGAGATAATGGAAGTGCTGTCTTTACCAGGTATAAGAATGGGAATAATTTTTGCTATTAACCATTCCCGTGGAATAACACCTGTGAACCAAATACTATTAAAGATATGAAGTAGCTGTTGGGGATATCGACCAGGAAAAATTTTAATTAATTTTGCAAAAATACTATCACTGTCGGGAGAAGTGTTGGGAGCAGCACGTATAGCATCTTGAAGTTCGCTAAAAGTTAGAGGCCGGTAAAATCGCAGAATAGAGACCGATGGGATTTAGTGTCAAAAATATTTTCGCCAAAGTGTGCCAAGAAAAGGGTTGCGATTGTAAGTGAAGGGAATTGAAAACATTGCAAGAAATCTGGGTTGCCACATTTGGCAACTTATCATCAGTTGGTGACGCAAAAAAGTCGCCAAATCCAACGGGTCCCTATTCTGCATTTTGACCAAAAGGTCTATTATAATATTGGTTTCATACATTAAAGGCTAACAGGGGAAAAAAATGAAAACACAAAGTTGAGTTGTTTCTATCCCTGCTTTGCTGCACGATAATATGCAACCACAAAAATAAAACTTTTATAAATTTAGTAATGTTATCAACATGTTTTTTATCGACATTTATTTATTTATTTGGCTCTTAACAATGTAGTATCGACCTCTTTGGAGACCACAGGTTTACACTGTGGTTAATTCATGAGGATAATGTCGTGTTCACGGGAAACGGCCAGACTCATCATGAAGAACAGTTGGCTCAATCGAGATTGGATATTTTGGTCCCACAATTATTCGGAGCGAGTATGTTCAAGGGGAAAGCATTTATGGAGGTTCCTTTTCTATATCTTTGAGGAACGGAAGGATTTTCTGGTTTACTTATTTATTGTGATTTCCGATGCAGATAAAGAAACTTTTAGTTTCATGGCTTTTAATCAGTTTACATATCTAGATTACAAACTAGTAAATATAGTACTTCCAGTAGTTCAGAAACTCAAAGGCTATTAATTAATGATAAGAACACACTGATTTAATTCTTATAAAACTATTATCCAAGAGCCAACAGAATTCATAAAAATTAATTTAATTATGATTTGAAATTACATATTTTAATTCCGTCGAAGAAGTAAATAATAAATCCTATTTACGTATGGTAAATAAATAAATTAAAAATAATAAATTGCAACCGTGCTTCCTCCTACGCACAGCAAGAGCGTGGACTTGTGGCTTTCAGGAGAAAAGACCAATAGTCCTCGAGACTCTCACCCGAGAGTAAGTACAGCGCAACCGGTGCTGCCGTTGAGAAACGTTTAATACAGTGCAATCCCCGCATCTGGAGAAACGTTTAGTTTACAGTCTCTTGCCCCGAAAGGTAATATATTTAGCACAACCCTGTGTATTAGTTAGCCTACAGACACTCACTCGGAAAGGAAGTATATTTCGAATTCCGAACCACTACAAATATCTATGGCATCGCCGGGACTCGAACCAGAAACCTGTTGTACCAAGCGGTTGTCACTCGGTCATCAGGCCCCAGTTCATATATATGCTACCAGGAATAGTCCATACATGAGGTGAATCATAGTCCTTGTAGGTCATGAACCGTAGTTCATATATGCTACGAAAAGGTGAAAAAAGAATTTATTCCTCTCTGTCTCTTTTTTTCAGGAAGTAATTTTTCCACATTAGCAAAAGAGTATAGGAAAAATCCAAAATAATTTACTGACACAAGACGGCTTGAATGTGGATACAGAAGTTTTGATAGTTTTTGATAGCAGTAATTGTAATGTACATGAGAACTGAAGCCTCGTAATACTCACCATTATCACTAGACCATGATCAGGACACCAAGCAATGGTAATATTTATTTTAATTTAATTATTATCAAGTTACAGTTAAAGTGAAAAGAAAATATGTTAAGAAAGATTTTTGATAATACACCATGTTTTGTAAAAAAATTTCTTTAAAAAACTGTCCATTACAGAGGTGACCAACGACATGTAAATATTTAATTATTTTTCACGTAAAAATATAATTATTAATTGATTATCGTTTCATTTCAATAAAACTTTTTTTGAGAGCCTAATATTGTGAATATTTATTTTCGGAACGAACAAATATTTACTATTCATTATTTGTAGTTTCAAAATTAATATTGTTACTGTCGTATTCCCTGAAAAGTACATGGGAATCAAATATCGTGGTGCTCCCGAATACTGCAACTACACCGCACCACACTACACCACATCACTTTCCTAGAGCTGAGTTGCCCCTTTACAGTTCGGGAATGATGTGGATGAGAAATCCGATCGGGCTCTTTTACGCTGTACGGTCATATGAGACCGGGACCTACAAGTTAAAGTGGATTCCGACTGGTCAATCAAAGGCATGATGAAGAGTAATCTCGACATCAGGGCAGTTTCTTAATTAATCAAAATTAATATAACATTTAATAATAAAAATGAAGAGATTTAGAGAGAGGAATGGCACTCGATCTTATTAAAAGAGGCGGGAAAGGTAACAGGTGGGCTGAAAGCCTTGGCTTCAATAGTATTTTTTTTTTCGCCAAAAAGCAATGCTTTAATTAACACACGAAATTCCTTTTTTTATCATTTTTTTCAAACTAACAAAAGTTGCTTCACTAAAAATGCTATAACTCCCATACTAATAGTGCAACAGCTGCCAAATTTATACACGTGTCTTTTGAAGGTTAGGGCTAGCTAAAAATCATATGGATTTAATACTAGTAGCGCCATCTATGTGTCAGTCTACGAACTTTTCAGCCCACCTGTTAAAATGTTGGAGAACTTCTGTCTTAAGGACTGATTTTGAAATTCACTCCAATTTTAGAAAGCGTACAAGAAAATCAAATATCGCGGTACTCCGGAATAATATTGGCTATGTTGATTGCCAGCTCGAGGTATGGTCCAAACAATGCATGGCGGTTGCAACAGCTGGTCAATCAAAGACATGATGAGGATTAAGCTGGACATTAGGGGCATGTTGCTTAATTAATTAATAAAAGTTAATATTCAACATTTAATAGTGAAAAAGAAGAGCTTTAGAGAGCGGAATGACACTCGACCTTATTAAAGGGGGAGAAAAAGGTAAAATGTTTCAGAGCTTCCGTCTTAAGGACTGATTTCAAAATTCATTCCAATTTTAGAAAGCGTACAAGAAAATCAAATATCGCGGTACTCCCAAGTAAGATTGGTTATGTTGATTGCCAGCTCGGAGTATAAATCCTCTTCCGAGGGATGGTCCAAACAGTGCATGGCGACTGCAATAGCTGGCCAATCAAAGACATGATGAGGAATAAGCTCGACATCAGAGCAGTTGCTTAATTAATTAATCAATCAAAGTTAATATAACATTTAATAATAAAAAGAAGAGATTTAGAAAGAGGAATGACACTCGACCTTATTAAAAGGGGCGAAAAAGGTAAAATGTTTGAGAGCTTCCGTCTTAAGAACTGATTTCGAAATTCAGTCCCAATTATAGAAAAGATAAATAATCTCTTCTTCCCACATGTCTTCACGTACAGCGAGTGCAAATCTGTATCTTCCAGGCATGGATACTTTTGCACAACACTCAAGAAGTTTCCAAAGGACGAGGATGGCAAAAAGTCGATAAGATAAAAAAAAATCTGGATGTTTAGAGAGACGAGTGCAAGCTGAAAAGGTAAATGAATTGCCTCTAACAAGATGTCACACATGGGATGGAAGTGAAGAATACTCGAGTAAAAAGCGTAACCCAGGAGGCCCCAGTGCGTGATGAAAATCTCAACTACATTTCTGTCAAGACTTGTCAACTCAAGTTGATACGCAGAGAAATAAAAGGCTCCAGCAGATTTTGCAAACTCTCCAGCAAGGCTATGCGATAAAGGATGCATGTGAGAGAAGAGATACCATGGAATGTAACCTGTTTTATAATTTCCTGATTTTTTTTTTTTATTTTTTTGTTTTATCATTAGGAAGTGCAGTCAAGCGTATTTCAAGTATAGGATCATTGACTAATTGTTCGTTTTCATTATTGTATGCATCAAATTGTTTTTAATTTCATCTATGCGTTACAAATCACTGTTATAAACGTGGCATAAAAATATCTGCTGATGAAACTGAAATTATCTTTTATATTGGTACAAAAAATGAATAATCACGATTTTGGCATTAAAAATGAATGTTAAATGTTCTTTAATTTTAGATTAACTAACTCCCTGGCACTGCAGCCAATGGCGAGCCAAGGCCGTCTGCCTACTAGCAGATTTTGAGACAGGAAAGGGTTTCTTTTTGCAGGGTAGAGCTGTCAAGCCTATGCTCTACAGTCATATTAGACAGGGACCTATGTTTTATAATTACAAACAACCATGGCACCGCCGGGATTCGAACCCTAAACCTGTGGCCCCGAGCGCCACACTAAATCTTTACATTACTTCTTCGTTGGTGCAACAGACCCGTGGTGTCCCAAAGCCGTCTGCATAGTGGTAAATTTCGAGACAGGAGATGATTTCTTTTTACAGGATAGGGTTGTCAGCCATACGGCCAACAGTCGTATTTGACCGGGACCTAAGGATTAATGTAGATTCCAAACTGCTATCAATATCCATGGTACCGCCGGAACTCGAACCCGAAATCCGTAGCATCGAGTGCTAGTTATTCGGCCATCAGGCCCCAACTTTAGATTAATCTATAATAATAAAATTAATGACATAAAAATATCTGCTTATGAAACTGAAATTATCTTTAATTGATACAAAAATGAATAATCACGGTTTTTGCCTTAAAATTAATGATAAATGTTACTTGTTCTTTAACTTTAGATTAACTAACTATCTCCCTGGCACTACAGCCCATGGAGGGCCAAAGCCGTCTGCCTACTGGCAGATTTTAAGACAGGAGATTGTTCCTTTTTGCAGGGTAGAGTTGTCAGCCCTACGCCAAATGCTTATACAACTATTAATACAATACAACGTACCAAAAATGTTATTAACTCAGAATTTTAACCTAAAGTTCTCTTTAATAAGATTCTTTAATACATAGAACACGTAAAAAGGCCCGACTCGTGGCAACGTGCATCGCTGGTGAGTATTAAGGGTGAGGTTCCATTCGGTGGGGGCTTTGTTGTAGACACTGTTTCAAAAACGAGGAGATTCAATGGTGTTTGTAATGTTGAGCATCTTGCCTTGTTAGTCAGTCAATTAAAGTAATATTAGCAATTTATGCACTAGTTATTTAAACTACTTTGTGGGTGCCGGATGGCTGAGTAACAAGCGTTCGGTGCCACAGGTTTCAGGTTCGAGTACCGGAGGTGCCATGGATGATTGTAGTGGTTCGGAATCCACTTTAAACCTTAGGTTCCAGCCTAATATGACCGTTGACTTATGGTTGTCAACTCTACCTCGTAAAAACGAAAACATTTCATGTTTCGTCACACAGCCACACGGTTCTCCGTCGAAGCTGCCCTTTGACCTGGACTATTCATGGGATGGCTACCTGATGGGAGTTTTCCAGGTTTTCTCCCATATATACGCAAATGCTGGACACTTCCCCATGAAAGTGCACTGCCATCCTTCTTCAGCGTCTCGGAGCCAAATCAGATTTCCACCTACGGGTGCTTCATCACAACAGAAGACGTCTCCTTTTTGACGTCCAACTCTTACACAACTATTAGTACAATATAAAATACCAAGTTCAATAAACTCTATAACAATTGTAAACCAAAATATATTTTTAAAAATAAACAAATAGATTTTAGAATGTTAAACTTCTGCAACGATGTGTTTATATAATCAGTGCAGAATTTTGTTTTGAATTTAGTCATGCGTTAATGCAATTTGGTTATATTTTTGCTTTGATAAACAAAAAACAAATCCCTGATTTCATTTCTTAAAGAAAATAATAAACATTTTCAGTATTTTTAGTTGTGCTTTTGAAATAGTTTTAACATCAGTTATAGTAATGTAACAAATAGTTTGTTGAAGCTTTTAAGAAGACACGAAGAATTATCTTCTTCTTCACTGGCACAACAGCCCCACGGTGGGCCGAGGGCGTCTGCCTACTGGAAGATTTCGAGACAGAAGATAGTTTCTTTTTACGGGGTAGGGTTATCAGACCTACGCCCAACGCTCTACAGTCATATTAGGTTGATGGCCAAATATCTAGCGCTCTGGTGCTCGGTACCATAGGTTTCGGGTTTGAATCCCCGTGGTGCTATGAATGTTTGCAGTGGTTCAAATCCACTTTAAGCCATAGGTCCTGATCTCATATGACAGTAGAGCAGACTTCTCATCCACATCATTCCCAAACTGTAAAGGGGCAACTCAGCTCTAGGCACAGTGATGTAATGTAGTGAGTGGTAGTAGTAGTCATATGAGACCGGGACATGCGATTTAAGGTGGATTTCAAATTACTACAAACATCAATGGTACCGCAGGGATTCGAACCGAAACCTGTGGCACCGAGCGTAATTAATAATATATAATACTTAAAACAAAGCAAGGTGTTAAATTATGTGTCTAATAACATAATATAACAACGTGCATATACGTTTATATATACACATTATATACGTAATATAACAACGTGTATAATGTGTCCTAAGCCCTCAATGGTAAAGATATGCTATGACGAAAAAAAAAGAGATGAATTCGTGACTGTAAACACTTCCGGGTTCTTGAGTTTCACAATGGTGGTTCTAAATAAATTAACTCTTTAACATTCTTAACCATTTTTATTACACGTTGACTAAGAATATTAAAACCTTTGTACAATATTTACACACTAATAGTAATGCCACAAATCTTAATTTCTCTCAATATACCTCTCACATTTCTAAGATTACCTCTCTGTCTCTCTCTCTTGCTTTCCAAGCACGCTCTCAAACTTGCACTTCTTTCGCCCAATTAACTTGGCGTCGCAGCGCCCTCTAACAACATTCATTCCTCTTTTTTTTCCACACCGATAAAATTTTAATTGTTTCCACTATAATTACATTTTAATAACTAGATATGTAATTTATTCTTTATGTGAAGTAATCAAAAAACTGATTAATACACTGTATTAACTTTTAATATAATAGGATGATTTTTTGTTACTCACGAGGCAAGACGACGAACATCCCAAAAGCCATCGAGTCTCCTCTTTTTTGTTGCAGATCTCGGTCTGTTTAGCCTTCGTGCGCCTAAGATGGCCGTAGAGAGACAAGCAAAACCTCTTTTTTTAAACAGTGCCTACAACAAAACCGCCAGCGGATTAAGCCTCAATTCTAATGCTCGGTTGCCACTGAGCCACGAGTTGAGCAAATTTTGCTGTAATGTATATAAATAGCGAGCCTGATGACCGAGTAACTAGCGCTCGGTGTTACAGGTTTTGGGTTAGAGTCCTGGCTGGGCCATGAATGTTTGTAGTGGTTAGGAATACTCTTTAAACCGTAGATCCCGGTCTAATATGTCTGTAGAGCATTGTGCTGACAACCCTTGACCGTAAAAAGAAAGCATTTCCAGTCTAGAGATCTGCTAGTAAGCAGAAGGCATTGATTCACCATGGAGCTGTTGCACCACTGATGATGATGATCATATAATTCAACAAGGTCATCTCAAAATTGACAAACTAGGCACGGTTAATTTATGAGGGCTACAAATCCTCATTTAAAAAAATAAATAAAATAAAAAGATAAATGAGATGTTAATCTCATCATTTGCAAATGTTTTTAAATAGTGAGTATAAACAATTCCGATTTAATTTTTTTTCAGTTTATAAGACGAGTTTAATTACCTCCAGGCCAGGTAATTAAAAAAAAAAAAAAAAACCTCAATATTATTCACATATATGGAGCATTGATCCTTAACGCAAGTTGCGAATGAAAATATTTCATCATTCAGGGCAAACTGGAAGATTGGAGATTTCTCACACGTATAGCCTTCTACGACCTGAATTTGTGTCGCAACTTCTTTGAGGACTCTTGAATCTTATTCAATTCCTTCTATCAGCTCACACTCTCCCTATATATATCTTGTTCAAATTTTCAATCGTTCATAAAATACTTTTTAGTCATCCACTCAAGTTCAAATACAATTTTTTTTTTAACTTGTAGTGGATGACATTTGATGTTAATACAGTTTTTTTTTTTTTTTTAAATATTAATTCAGTAATTAAATTTAATTCATTAATTTTTTTTTTTTAGATTTAAGTTGCATACATCTACCAATAGATGGCGCTAGATAAACTTAAAAAAATGAATGAAAATTACTTATAAAGGACTTTCTGCAATAGAGTGAAAAAAAAAGTAGGAATTGACTTTAAATTTTTTTTTTTTTTTTTTTTTATATTACTTGTTTTTCTAGGATGGAGACAACATTTACAGAGCAATATTATTTCGTAGAATAAGATGCAGCAAGTAACCTCTTGTAATATTCCACATGTCGAATGACATAACCGATGACTTTTACTAAATTAAAAATTCTATCTTTAAGAGTTTAAAATATTCGAATGTGCAACGTAACAAGGAGTTAGTGTATTACCGATACCAACATATGAGTTCTTTGTTGTAGAATTTAATTTGGTTAAGTTTGTCTCTCTACGGTCATTTTTGCAAATGACATTTTATTTTGGGCTAATTAGATCGAGACCTACGGTTTGACTTGGATTCTGAACTACTAACGAACCTTCAAGCCACAGCCAGGATTCGAACCATAGCCTGTTGTAAATTATATTAGCGTTGTTGTATTTTGAAATACCTTCAAACTGGAATCCGTATTACTTTGGAGATGGTTTGGTTTCGGTTTGTCGCACTACGATCATTTTGTGCACACTTTAGGCTAATTAGACTGCGACGTGCAGTTTAACGTGGATACCGAACCACTAATAAACATTTAGCCACCGCCATGATTCGAACCTGAAGCCCGTGGTACTAAAGGCCAGAGCGCTAGCCAATTGACCATTAGGCCGCTAGGAGATAGTGCAGATATCACTTAGTAACAAAAATCCGAAGTATAACTGACAGTCCTATTAATCTAATTTTTAACTGATTAATTTTAATTTCTCACATGTTATTAGCTTAACAGGTGAATAGATGTTAAAATGGTTATTTACTTATTTCATACTGTAAGTTAATTGCAATTAATTTAAATTTTAAAAGGGTTCACGGTTAATAAAAAAAAAAAAATGTTAAAGGCCACAATAGAAATTTTTATAAAAAAAAATTGAGAACTCACTGTAATAGTTCATGGAAACGATTGATTATTTAATTCAATATATACATTAATTAATTTATTTATTATCATGTGTGAACATATTGTTGCCCTGGTGAGGGGTCCATGGCATTATCCGAAAATGAAGGTCAAGTAAATAAAACTCCATTGCAAATTGTGGCGTAAAATGGTACACTGGGTCCCTTGACTCATTAAATGCTTCATGAATAACATTAGTCTTCAGGAATTTTCCGGAAAATTTGACTTTTGCTTGTATGTTTTGAAGCACTTTTCATGTTTTGTCTGGGGATTTTAAACATTTGTATATCCAATGGTTATAAGTATCGTAGTGCGTTGATCAATTCCTTCTTGAAGTTTCATATTTACCCCTTCTGGCATTTTCAGCTGCCTATTGAGCTGTATAGTGCTTATTGTATTTGGAATCCTTCATTCTTCATTTATGCCTAGAATTTTCAAACTTTGATATATTCTTTTGGCTATTGAATGTGACGTTTCTAGTAGAATTGGAAATACTTCATTTATCTTACTTTTGTATATTCTTTTAAAGATTCTTGAACAATTCATTCTTAATGAAGTTCTTGATCTATTCAACATTGTGCATGAACATTGTTGAATAGATCATGCAGCTATATTCATGCAGCTATTGAATTTGGCCATTCTTGTAGTATTCCAATCAATTGCTTCATATATCTCTTGCATTAAACATTGTCATATTCCCGAATTTATTCACCCGTTCTCGAATGTTCACACACGATAAGCTGAAATTTGCCGAGCAGATTTCAGTTGTTTTTATTTTTATTTTAATTTAATAAAACATTTAGAATAAATTTGATTTAACAAATCTAAATAGACACATATATATGTCAGTAGTTTAAAGATGTCAAGAAACAATTACTTAAGAAGTTAAAAAAATAGAAATCCTATTTCCAAACAAGAGGTTAAACGTTTAACACATTTTTTCCCCTACGGAATACTATTCCTAATCATAACATTCGTTTAGCGAATCTCTCGCGAGCAGACAGGCAGAAAGCTATTTCCTGGCACGGGACGCACTGGGGGAGGGAGAGCGTGCGGCAGCTCGACTGTGACCAACGAGATAATTCGCAGAATCGAACCACCACCATTTTCCTTCGAGAATACAAACACTTAGCTAAAAAGAAAATAATAACAACAACAAGAGGAATTTAAACAATGCACATGGATCCGAAATCTCTGCTAGTTGGAGATGGGCGTGATCGTGTTGAAGGGAAGACGATTACATCTTCGACGGCGTCGCCACAGTAGTGGTTAAATGAAAGCAGTTTTCATGGTTCACAGACAAAATGGATTTCTATGAATGGAGTCATAAAGAAGGGGTTAAATGACTCTCTCTTTATAGGAAATGAATAGTATTATGAAAAGAAATTTTGTTTTTAAATGAATTGATATTTTGTCAATTTACATTAAGATAATCAAGAGGCCTGATGGCTAGCGCTCTGTACCACAGATTTCGGGTTCAATTCCCGGAGGTGCCATGGATGTGTATAGTGGTTCGAAATCCACTTTAAACCTTAGGTCCCGGTCAAACAGGATCGAAGAGCGTTGCGGAGGTATTCTTACTCCGCGTTCGTAGCTTATCTTCAAGCTACACGCACCTACTGGGTGAGTACTACTAAGTGAGTAACGACGATGCAGTACTTGTCTTAAGGCATCAGACAAGTGTTTGCCAGTTGAATTAGAAAAAAAAAGCATTAAGATAATCATTATCATTGGAGCAACAGCCCCCTTGGTAGGCTAAGTCCTTTTTGTTGTTCTAATGCGGCTGGCAACATAGACAGTTAATCTTTATGCCATAAGCAAGGGCTGCACCGACGTTATTCATTTAGCACCCACGGGGAACGGATAGCTTGAAGATATGCTACGGACACGAGTAACACTACCATCCTCTCTATGATTATATTAGATCGGGACCTACGGTTTAAAGTGGATTCCGAGCCACTACAAACATCCATGCCATCGCTGGGATTCGAACCCGAAACCTGTGGTATCGAGAGCTAGCCACTTTGCCATCAGGTCCTCTGTCTACTGGCAGATTTCGAGACAGGAAATGTTATCTTTTTTGCGGGGTAGGGTAGTCCGCAGTATGCTCTACAGTCATATTAGATCGTTACCTACAGTTTAAAGTGGATTCCGAACCCCTATAAACACCCATGGCACCGTTGGGGCTTCGAGAGCCAGTCACTCGGCCATCAGGCCCCATATTAAGATAATCGTATAACGATTGTAATCTAGGCTTTAAGGCAGAGAATTCGAAGGTCGATTTGATGGTTAAATGGTTTGTGTGGAACATCTGTGCAAGAAAAAGACATTTGTAAAATAGTTAAATATTAATGCATAAAAACAACGAGTTAACAAAAGTTTTGTCATCAACTCAGCAAAACCCTATTCTAGGCTCAGTAATAATTAATGCACTAGCTAATGTATAAAATTACAAAAACTCTATTCCTATTGATGACCAGAAATATCTGCCATTAAGATTATAATCATAGGTTTCAATAGTAAATACATTTGGTATTGACTGTGACAGAAAATCACATAGATACGTAGTTAACTATTTCTTCTTCACCAAGATTTCAAGGGTTTATTTAACCAATATGGAGTGCAACGTAGAACTACCTCCTCGTGGTGCACACCAGGCAACTGCAAAAATGATCTACAAACACGGCCTTCAGTCTGGCTCTCAATGTGAGTTTCTTAAATTTCTACAGAGGAACACAGGTGGATTGTCCCAAAACAAAAAGGGAGGATAATTAAAAGATCCTTGGGCATTCCTTTTTTGAGCACATTGACGCTAGAAACAGTCGCAAGCTCCTGTACAACCCTATTCATGACATCCCTGAATGACCTAGAGAAAAGTCGGTGGCATTACTACGGCTTTTCCGTGGGCATGATTGTCTCCGCAAGCACCTTCACAAATTCCTGACCCTCTCTGTTTCTTTTTATGGAACTGCCTCCGTTATTGGATTGACAGACTTAAGTGGATGGAATAATTGATGTCATTTGTTTCTATCTTGTTCTTTGTATTTATTTTTATATGACATCCGTTGTCCTGTAAACCCATTGGAAATAAAAAAACATCCAATACACAACACACAAAGCAAACAATTAGTATTGCAAATCTTCTCTGAAGCCCCTCCCCCTCTTTTTATTTGTGTAATGTAGCCAGCCTAGAGTAGTGCAACTTGGGTAAAACTGAATCTGCTATAATTTCCCCTTATAAGGAGTGAAGGTTAAGTTAAATTGCCAATCATTAAGTGAAAAAAATTAGAAACACATCTATAATTTTAGAAATAAAATTACCAAGAGTTTTTTAAAATAATAAATTGTTAGAATGACATGATATATCCATAACTTTAATTGTATAACTTGGAAAAGAACAAAGGGTATACTAGTTTATTAAAAAATGCATAATAATTTCAATCAAGTTTTTTGTTCAATCTTAATTCCTCCAAAAATACAATATTCCTAAAAATAATGAGGCAATAATCATCATTAAAGTCAGTAAGCAGCTGTATCACATAAATCTTTCAATGAAATTTCACTTCCTGAGTACAGAAAGAAATAATTTTAACATGTCAAAATCAGAATGTTCAACAAATTATGATAATCTTTTAACATAGATCTAATCTAACTGAATAATCCATTGAATTGAGGCCAGATAAATATCTAGACTTTTCAAAGGTAAAGAAATTTCAATATGCTACTTATCACAGAAATTTTTACTATTGGAAAACCCTTGATTAGCAATGCAACCATTGTTTAACAAACTTTCTTGTACAACATTTATTGGCTACCCAATCTAGATTGGCCATTTATGTGTTTCGCTTTAACATATTAATTTCTACTATAAAAATCTTAATTCACAGTATGTCTTTTCTAATTTCACATAGAAATTCCATTGTCTTACAAGAAACAAATCACAGAATGTACATTTTTGTATTTACAAAATAAAATTAAAATTAAAACTGATTGGAATATATTATATGGTTATGATAGCTGTAATTAAACAAGAATATTTTAAAACTTATTTTATAGACATAAATGATAAAAAAAAAATAATGCATGAAGAGCTTACTAATTGAATTAGGTTGTAAAAATCATCTTTATAAAATGAAATTCATTCAATTTGATTAGAAGGTTTTAATATAGTTTGCACTTTCGACAATCACTATTTGCCTTGAATAAAAGGGACTGTACCAGCTAAAATATAAGTACAAATAAATATAATTTAAAAAATTATAAATGCAACTGTTTAATCCTTTATAATTAACTTTATTAAATTGACTAATTTCTGAATAGGGAATACAAACCATGATTAAAAAACTATGGAAAAGCTAAATTTTTCAATAAAAATTCCCTATTCATATTACTTAATAAATTCTTATTATTATTTTGTATATAAGATGAAATAAATGCATAATGATTGCAATCGACACATTGGCACTATTGTAAATTGTTAGTTCATTTATGTAAGCTAACTTTATAAAATGCTCAATAAGTAATAAAATATGCAATAATTTTTATTAGTAATTATTTACAATGTAATAAATTTTATTTATACAACATATATAATACAAATTACCATGTCATGAAATCATTTCATGCCATGAAGAATTTCCATTCTAAAAAAATATCTAGATTTCTGTAGATAAGCAAGATTAAATTTTAATAAATAAATATGATATAATTTAAATATGTTTGTTCATATTTAAATTAAGATTCATAATTCGTCTAAGAAAATGTGGCGACTTTTGCATATATGGTTGCTGTTGTAAAATGTGGAACAACTAAAATCTTCTTTGATCACCAACTGAAACAAAAGAAAAAAATTCCAATTAATATCAAGATATTAGAATAAAAAATTAAAAGAAATTTAACCTTAAAATTATCATAAGAAAAATTTGAACATCAGAGTCACTTTTAAAGCATAATTACATATACTTTCAAAGTTTGTTTCTGAATACCAGGTCTGTAAATATGAAACCAGAATTTGCCCAGAGATGGCCTTAATTGTCAATGCAGTTACAGTCAAATCACTTCATACATGTAATTTGCTTTGTTGACATCCCACAGAGAGTTTTAACAAGTTTCATACCCTAACAGTTTTATAGCATTGAATATGTCGAATTTTGTATCTGAAAATTACGATTTTGTGGAAGGTTTGATTTTCTGTTACCATTTGAAGAAAAATGCTGTAAATTCGCATCGAATGCTTGTTGAAGTTTACAGAGAGCATGCTCTAGATAAACCACAGTGCTTTGAATGGTTTAAAAAATTCAAAAATGGTGATTTTAACGTGAAAAGCGAAAAATGTGGAAGGACTCCAAAAGTTTGAAGATGCCGAATTGCAAGCATTGTTGGATGAGGATGAAGCTCAAAAGCAACAACTGTTCACAGATCAATTAAATGCAACACGAGAAGCCATCATACATTTGAAAGTCTTGGAAAAGATCCAAAAGATGGGAAAATGGGTTCCACATGGCCTGAATGAAAGACAAAAACACTACTTGTGAGATGCTGCTTGTGCAGGTACAAAAGAAAGTCATTTTTCCTCAAATTGTGACTGGCAATGAAAAGTGTATATATTTTGAGAATCCTAAGCATAAAAGATCATGGATAACTCCAGGTGAACTAATGACATTGAAATCGACTAAATCACTATGCACAGAAGACAACATTCTGTGTTTGATGGAATCAGATGGGTGTGATCTATTATGAGCTGTTAAAATCTGGAGAAACTATTAATGCTGAATTCTACTGACAACAAATGATCGATTTGATGAAGTTTTGCGTGAAAAACGAACAGAATATCAAAAATTCAATACAAAATTATTTTGCTTCATGATAATGCATCATAACACACAACAGAACTAGTCAATGAAATGATTGAGGCATTTAATTGGGAAATAGTTTCACATGCAGCTTACTCATCAGATTTGGCTCCATTTGATTTACCACTTATTTTTTGCATGGAAGGGGCACCTGCTTGCTGAATGCTGAGAAGCACTTCACTTCTTATGAAAATAGCTCAATGACTGGTTTGCCTCAAAAGAACAACAGTTTTTTTTTTGAAGTGGCATCCACAAATTGTCACACAAATGGCAAAAATATATAGCTAGCAATGGAACTTCAAATAAAATAGAATAATACTAGCTAGAATGATACTTTGAATAAAATATTTTTCATCATTCTTGCACAATAAATATGCATTTTCTATTCAAAAATTCTGGTTTCATATTTATATACCAAGTAGTAATTTTTCATTAACAAAAATTTGTTGAAGAAAAATGAAAAATTAAAAAATAATTAAAAAATTTTAATGAAATCGTTAGAAAGAATATATTTATTTATATATTAATTGTTTCTATTCAAAATATATTTTCATACAAGTATCAAAATTTACCATTTTTCCAATATTTCAATGAAAGAGTAGTTGGCATTAATCTTATTCAAGATTCAACCTCAAATTAATGCTCTTGTTTTGAATAAAAACTATAACTATATATCGTTATTATATGTTACTACATTATTAATCTTACATACATAGATACAAACCAAAAAATATTTTTTTTGAACTTTTTTAATAATTTAAATTTTTAAATGTATTTTAGATTACTTAGTCTAATTATTTAATGGCTTTTTTTCCTTTCAAGTACTATTGCCCAGCTAACTCCCTTAATTTTTTTTGCATTTGTAATGTCACAATTCAGTCCAATAAAAATGTATATGAAGTTAAAATATAAATGTACTTAAAAGTCCATTTTCCTTTAACATTAAAGGTGATGAAGTATCTTAATATATAGTTAAGTATATATTTTCCTTTCTCTTAAGAATACAAATGTTTGTATTTTCTTAATCTTTCCCATTACAATTTCAGATGCAGCTCTTTTCCTTATGCAATGTTACAACAGTTTCTTGATGAAGGGACCAGCATCTCTTATTACATTTACATCCCAACAATATTGATATCATATTTCCTTTTTCTTAACATCTTCTGTAAACATTGATTTTACTAAGATTTTCAAAGAAAAGAATTCAAATGTGAATGTACAAAGTGAAGCTTTGGACTCATATTATACTCGAATTCTTCGATTTTTTTTAATAGAATTGACTATGCTTTTGATAACTGAGAGAGATTTTTGCATTGGCACTGAAAACAAGTTCAAATTCTGAGATACCTTTTACAAATTGCATCACAAGACCCAATTCAATTTTATGTAAAGTGGCAGAAGTAATATTTTTGAGGATCCATAAAAAAACATATGTTTTAAGTTTTTGATTCAGAGCTTGTTTTACCATACTGGCCACACTTATAATCTATTGAACCTGACTCTGTCCTCTATGCCCCACTCCCACAGCAAACAAAAAGAAACCTTCTTTGTCAGCACAAAAGGAGGTTCGCTAGGAGGAGATTCTAACAGCATATCTAATGACTTTAAATCAACACAAATCATCACTTGCAATAGTAGTATTTAATCTTTTGTAACATAACATACAAATTTTTGTAGCTTTCTTTGAAATAAATGGAATGTCTCACAGGCATTAAATATTCATAATAATCCTTGATTTGATGTATTTCTTCAAAAATTTTCATATATAGGATAAATAAACTTTTTGCAAGAAAAAAAATTATGACCTGTGATGATTTAATGGTTATTTTTGGATTCAAAATGTAAAGGAGAAAACAATTATGACCCAAGCTTTTTACTACTGGCCTGTTTAATTGTTTATGTATATCACACACAACAATTGAAAATTTATATGAAAATGAAAATTGCTAAATATAACAAAATTGAAGCTATCTGGAAGAAATATCATTAACAAAACAATACTATATATCACTTATCTGAAATAGTGTTTTTCAAAATATCAAATACTAACATTTTATAATAGAAAAAAAAATAGTATTATTTTATAATGAATGCTACAGGAAAATAAATAACAGCAGATAATCATGTACTTACTCAAATTCTCCTTTAACTGATTGTGATGGTTCTTCTTCCTAATAAAAAAAAAGTTGTAAATGCTAATTAATATCATTTCTCAAAATCAAAACTAATGCATAAAAACCAATCTTCTAACGATCCAAATTATTGCTAAAGAATATAAAGGAATTGGATCATATAAAAAAAATTAAACAAAAGTCTGGATAGATTCAATATTGTAACCAAAAATATCTTTAGTAAAATAATGTAGATAAACATTCATGAGTTTATTTTCCTTTTTCCTCTTAAAGCAAATAAAATTTCATTTACAAACATTTTTAACAGATATAACAAAGAAACGACACAAATATAAAACATAATAGGTAAATCTGCCAAAGAAATTCTTAGGGAACCTGGAAAGAAATTCCAAATTTATCCAAAATTAAAAGGCCTGGTTAACTTTTCATGAACAATATTAATGAATTTATCTTCCTTTTTCCTCTTAAAAGATTGTACTAGAAGTTTGTTTCAGTATTAGAGAGAAGACCTATTCAGACATCATAGGTAATCTTTGATTTGGTTTGTTGCTCTACAATCATTTTGCCCACACTTTAAGCAAATTAGACCGGAACCTACAGTTTAACATGGATTGCGAGGCACTGACAAACATCCATGCCCCTGCCAGGATTCAAGCCTGAAGCTTGTGGTACCAATGGCCAGAATGCTAATCAATATCTTTTACATCTTAATAACAACTAACTTGTTAGTTTTCTGAAAATACAAAAATCTTTCCAATAATATAGTATTTGGTTACTGTTTAATGATTGCTGAAAAATACTAAAATGAATAACAAACACTCTCAATTTTTCAATGGATGAATCGCCATAGATTTTTCAATGGGTAAGGATACAATTGTGTAGTTTTAGACCACGTGCACTGAGTGTTATACAAGAAAGGATTTTTCATAATTTCGGGTATGCTACAAATTATGCAAGATAAATCAGAATAATAACGATCAAAATTTTAGCATAGCCAACGATGTATTTTTATAACTACTAATTTTATATTAACTTGCTGGTAAAATTTTAATGATAAAAAAAGGCTTAATTTACTCCAACCACATTAAATATTTTAAAATTATGTGGTTGGAGTAAAACAATTTCATAATATAAACATCTTTTTATTAATAATAAGGACTCAATAAAACACAGAAGAATGACAAAGAGATATTGTTAATTATTTAGGATAGAAATATCTATGTAATAATCAATAATCAAGGAATTCACCTGAATAATAAGGTTTACTTACTTCTGGAGGCTCATCCCACATATCATTGTGAAGTTCAGCTGCAACTTTATCAAAAGCCACAAGATCATGAGCACCAATGATTCGTGGTAATGCTTGAAAATTCTTCGGATGTACCTTTAAAAAAGTTTAACTAATTATATCATTATAATACATATAAATACATTGTGAAGCAATACACAAAATATACTTGAAGGGCAAGTTATTTCACTTACAAATGTATTTAGAGTTCACAATTTTTTGTAAAATTCCTGCAAATTAAGATACTAAGAGATGTGATAAGATTTTTTTTTTTTTTCACTATAATTAGAAATTTTTTTCTCCGTGTTTTGATTTTATTATTGAATATTTTTCAACATAATATTTAAAGCTATTTTTCAATTAAAGGAAAGGAAAAGAAAGCTAATATAGCAGCTGTTTATATCAGTTTAAAGCTGTTTATAGCAGAATAAATTTTATATCAAATCGATATTTGACAAAAAAAAAAAAAAAAATAATAAATAAATAAAATAAAATTCATGATACTAAATATAAATAAATAAAATTTTGATATAATTTAATGAATGATTTTGAAGTAAGGAAAATTATATGAATATAAAAGAACTATAAGTTTAAACAATTTTTTTTATTTATACAACTGAATTACTACAGAATTTGAGAAATATTTTGATAATTAAAAATATATATATATATATACTACAATATTAATTGAAATTAAGCATTTGTAATTTTTAAAAGTTAAATAAATATGCAACATACATATTTTTAAAAAAATATTTAAATATTAGACTGGAAACTAAATTATTAAATATATATTTACATACAGCTATAAAATGCATGATTTTTATCACTATAATTGTTCTAATTACTCACTATAATTCTTCTAATTTTAAACCATTACACATTTTATAAATACTTAGAATAATTTCATACGTTTAAAAACCATCAACTGAAATATTTTTTTAAAAAATTCTCAAATACTTTTCTGAATTTCTTAAAGTTTTTGACAGCTGAATTAGCATTAGTTCTAGAAACAGGTGCTGGTTTTCTACAAATAAGTGATGTAAATTCAATCTTGGCAAGGTTTCGGGGTAATTCAGCTTCTTCTGTATGAAATCCCTAGTTAAAAAACAAAATTAGAAAATTAAAATTAAGTTAAATAAAATAAAATAAATATTTCTACACAAACTTTTAAAATATTCTTACGTTGGTTTGCACTGGAATTATGCTTTTCAAAGGAATATTAGTTTTATCCTCTTTTGGTGAATTTAAATTATATTTCTGTTCTTTCCTCGTAACTCCATTAGTACGTTTGACAGGAGAATGAACCTAAATAAAATAATCATAACTGCAATCGCAAATAAATGCATCAAAGTATTCAAATCATTTAAATATAGTAACAAGTCTCAAAGAAAGTAAGGCTACAAAAAATTGTAAGAAAACCTAATTTTTGGATATACAGATAAAAACAATTAAGTGGTATTTTAATGGATTTTTAAAAAACAGCTGATTTTGTAAATATCTTTAAAAAATATTTTTAGAACTTCATTCAATAAATAATAAAATGCATTCTTTTTTAATCAAATTTATTTTTTTGTCATCATGTTAAAAGGATTGAATTGTATATTTATACTTATGCAATCTTATTATTTAATAAAAATACGTATATAAAAATATATATATATATATATATATATATATATATATATATATACTACATATGATGCATTTTAAAAAAATATATAATGAACTTACTTCATATACTGAAGTAATCTCATCTTCATCTTCATTATTAACTGTTTCTAGTTTAGGGATTTTATTTGGTAAAATGTTCTCATCCTGATGTGAAATGTTTTTCTTTTTTATTCTTGGGGAAATTTTTTTAGGCAAAGGACTATCAGTTTGATTTTCAGTTTGTCTTGTTTGTCTAGTAGATTTTTCAGATATTGAACTAAGTGATGTGCTAGGTGGTTTATCAACTTTTGGAGGAATTTGGTCATTATTTTCTTCTTGTGGATCTTCAAATATATCGTCTAATTCTCGTTTTATTTGAGCAGACAAAGGTACTTCTGAAAGTTCCATATCCTCTACAGGATCTGTAATTTAGGAGGAAAAAAACAAGAATTATTGTACACAATTTTATTTTTAAATTAAAATGAAGTTTTCATAAGTAAATTTATTTAGGCAGTCAAAAATAGTGCAATAATATGTGAATGAATAAAAGCGATAAGACTATTTTATTACACCAATTATGTAAAGATTGATAAGATGTAACTTTTTTAAATAAAATTAAAAAAAAATTAAACTCACATTGAATTCTTTCTTATATATTTTTTATTTTTAACATAATATAACAATTTATTAAATAAGTTTTTTAAATTATATATACTAATACCAAATAAATCTAAGAAAAAAAAAAAAATAATACCAATCATATTGCCTTTAACAATTTCTTGTAGCAAGCATTGCTGCTAACTCCCTTTGCACAGCAATATCTATACTGTGAAAAGTGAAGTCTATTGCTTGGTACGATCTGTTGGCGTAATTGACCCTGCCTATGCGACTATGTTCAAAGTCATTTTTATTGGCTAAGAGGTCTAACATTTTTGTAATGATATTATAGGTTGTGACTTTAGACAACTGCAATATGGACAATGAGAAAAGATAAACCATCCATAATCGTTATTGATTGCTTAGATGTAAAAATTTAATCATTTAATATATTATTTATTGATGAATCCGCATATAAGATTTTGAAATAAATTATTTTTAGAGTGCTTCTGTTTTAGAAAAAAATGAGTATAAAATTATTTTTAAAATATATTTAAACAAAAATTTTATTCAAAAATTCAATTTTTATAAGAAACTTATTATTTAGAAAAGATACTAACCATTTTGAAAGGAGGAAAGGTGAAGACTACTCAAGGCATCTCCCACTAGGTTTCTAGATTTTTCTGATCTATGATGGAAAAAACACTCAGATTTTTAAAAGGTTATTTATAGTAAGGATTAAAGAATTAAAAATCTGTTATTTAAAAGTTCATAAACCAAGTCAAATATATTGAATATAATTTACTAATCAAATAAAATAAAAATAAGCAATCAAATTGTGCATAAAAATTCATTTTTAACATGTTAATACCATTCTTTTTAAGTTAACAAACTAAAATGGATTAACATTTCTATTGGATAACAAACTATTTCCCTATGTAATTTGTATACTACAAAACAAGTTATATAATTTATTTAATTTTTCATTTTATTGTTAATTATTCATTTATTGTCTCAAGAGCACAGAAACTTAACATTTTTTAACATAAAAAGCAGAGGGTGTGTGGCAAAGTCAGGCATTTTTTAGCAAATGATGTATATATATTTCTTTATTATATTTCTCAAAGTTTGTGTGTATGTCTGCCTATGTTTTGCTTCAATTTACATCCAAATTTCACTAAAATTAGCAGAAATATTTCTAATACAAAACCTAGATCAACTAAGTTTTTTTTTTAATTGGATAAATACTTGTTAAAAAGTAACTAAATTAGGTTTTACACCAAATTTTTCATAATTCATGTTATTTTTTTATACTGTTCATAGATAAATTTATAAAACATACTAACTCACGAATTGCACTCACATAAAATTTTATTTAAAAATAACAGAAAATTTGTATTATAAATCATAGTTTAGGAGGGGGGGGGAAGAGAAGACTTCATCAAAAGGGAGATAATGTGTTTTAGGGTGATAGTGGATTAGTTAAGAAACTGATAGTCAGATTTCCAATTACCCTATAACAATAAGAAATCTTAAATTTTGAAATCTGATTGCATAAGAATGAGTTTAGGAGGTGGTGATATAGTTTAGGGAGAAAATTTTATTGAACTTTACATTCATTACACACATTTCATTAAACTTATTGTTAATTTTGCAATGTTGCCTAAGAAAAATTAATTAATCACATACTATAGAGATAAAGAAAGCGAATATAATATCTTAAACAGACATGCATCTAATCATGAGTTAATAAGTTTTATTTCCTGAAGCTGTTCTTGGCCTTGATGTATATGCTAATATATATATATAAACAGAATAAAAAATTTTCATTTTACTAAAAACTTGAAGCAAGCTAATTTTTATTGATTTCAACAATTTTATTTGAATCACCAATTTTTAAAGATCAATGAGAAAGTGATGCTTGGGCACTTTCAACTATTTTTCATCAACAATTGCCAAAGGGTTCATTTCTAAATGGAGTTTACTTTCAAAAGATTACAATTCAACATCAAAAATAAAGAAATTACAAAATCAAGAATGAAATGTGACAGCTTTCAAATCAACTTCCATAGAGCAATGATTTTCACAACAAACTTTGTTATACACTCAACAACCAAAACATTATGACCACCTGTCAATAACAAGTTGGCCCACCTTTGGCGCGCAACACAGCTTCAACCCGCCTTGGCATGGATGCCACAAGTCCTTGGTAGATGGCCGGAGACGGATTGTATCAGATGTTTAAGCAACAGTCACGCAAATCCGAGATATTACGAATTGGTGGTCTTTGAACTCTGAGCTGCCGTCCCAGGACATCCCAAATGTGTTTATCAGATTGGGATCCGGTGAGTTAAGCGGCCAGGACATTAACTGGAATTCAGCATCATGTACCTGGAACCAATCCAACACAATTTTAGCCTTGTGACAAGGGGCTTTGTCCTGTTGGTACATTCCATTTTCAGCTGGAAAAACAGAGGCTATGTAAGGGTGCAACTGGTCCGCAATGATGTTCAGATACCCCTGTCGCATTCATGGTCTGCTCTGCCACAACCACAGGTCCCAGAGACGCCCAAGAGAACGTCCCCCAAAGCATAATACCATACATACTGTATGTATGACCTACATACAGTAGGTCATACACCGGCCTGTGTATGACCTACTGTACATTGGGAAGCAACTGTTCGCCTGGAAGACGGCGTATCCTGACACGGCCATCGGCGTGGTGAATGACAAACCGTGATTCATCTGATCAGGCAACTATCTCCCACTGATGCATGGACCAGTCACGATGTTCCCGGGCTCAGCGCAGGCGCAGTTGGCGATGACGCTTGGTCAGCAAAGGCACATGAGTGGGACGTTTGCTGCGTAGCCCCATATCCAACAGTGTCCGCTGAATAGTGTGCTCCGATACTATTCTGCTTGTCCATGCATTGTATTGGGCTGTCAGCTGAGCCATTGTATGGCTCCGGTTTTGCTTCACCATGTAAGACAGTCTCCGACGACCTTTTTCTTTGATGGTGTGTGGACGTCCACAACCATGTCGTCTACAGCTGGTTTCACCGTCATTCATCCACTTTGCATAAGTACTAACAACTGTAGATCACAAACAACCGACGAGTCGTGCAGTTTCGGAAATACTTGTTCCAAGCCATTACAATCTGCTCTCTATCAAAGTCGCTTAGATCCGCAGCCTTTCTCATCACACACAGAAGTAAGTGAAAGAATGATTCTTCAGACTCTCCAGCAGCAGTTAAATACCACTTCCACCTGATCATGTGCCTTCCATGTCATCCAGGCGAGTTCATTGCAAAATGTAGGGGTGGTCATAATGTTTTGGCTCTTGAGTGTATATTTTAAGTACTTAAAATTAATTTTGTATCTACATTATATATAAAGAGGGGCATACAATAAAAGCAAGTGGCACATGATGTAAAAATTTGCCCATGTAATCATGAGCAGAAACCTATTTAGAAATAACACAATTGCCAAAAGGATAAAGCAGGATACTACATTTATAGATTTTATGTCCTTAATAAAAATATTGGTGACTTAATAAAAATTAAATATGAGACAATATATAAACACTGGATAGATTATTGATTACTAGTGAACATAAAATTAAAAGAAAAAGCATAAAAAATTTTAACAAAATTATGTAAAATTGCAAAAATTCTACAAAAAACAAAGAAAATAATATTTCTTTAAAAATAATGTTTTTTTTCCTCCAGAATATCTTAGGAAACTTTTGAAATATTAGCATTTCAATACAAATTTTTTAAATTTTAGATGAATATTTTTTAGAAATTAAAAGTTGCCTTGCACTTCTTTCTTGGGTATCAGGGACATAAACTTCCCTTTGTGACATAGTTTGAGATTGCATCTTTTGACTTAGGAGATTTTCAACTGAAAGATAATGTAGAAACACATTTATGTATAATGTAGAATTTTAAATAAATTAAAAATTCTTCATGATTAAATGTAAGAAGTTGTAATATTTTCTATAAAACTTTATTATAAAAAATGCTTTATTAATTGTAATTTTTTTTTTTATAAAACAGTCTTTTAAATATTGATCTTTCTTACATTGATAAAATCACTCATTCAATATACATATTTTCTTACATGAAAGGTAATTATAGATTTAATATTATATTGATTTAGTAAAATTGAAATTAAAAACAGCTTATCATATTAAACATTTTTTAAGTCATTCTTAAATGCTTCTCCTTTTAAAAACAAAAATAAAGATTTACATTCAATTGATTTATTTGTTATACAATAGATACTGTTTGAAAAAAAAAAGAGATTAGAAAACTATGATAAGGAAGCAATCAAAATAATGATGGAGAAACTCACCCATGCTGAACTGAGGATTACAAAACTTATCTGTTGAACAATATGCAACAGATAAACCAATGTCTGATTCTGGAATCATTCTGTACTCCTTTCTAGAACATGAATAATTAATATTGCATTAAAAAATTCTACTCTGTAATCACTTTTCAAAAGACAATTGTTAAAATAAAAAAAAAAGAATGTATTTACAAGTGTGCTACATAAATGTTCTTTAATATATATTCATTTAATAACCATATGTATTAAATAATATATTAGAGAAATAAAATATACAAAATAATTCAAATTTACATCTTTATTTCATTAAAAAAATAAGCAATGACAATATAAAATAATATAAACAAATTTATTAGAAAGTATATTTTGAAAATTACATCAGCTTTTTAATAAAATATTAATGCTAAATGCAATACAAACATAATCAAAATTATTTTTTACAAAATAATTATGAAAAATCAACAATATTTAGTTAAATCAAATCAGTACATTAATGTCAAACAAAAACTATTAATGCACAGCATCAAAAAGAAAAAGAAAAGATCCTGAAGCAAAAATTAATAATTTGCATTGCTTTAATATATACCTTTTAATTCAATTGATAAAGATTCCTATGTTTTAAAAATATAAAATTTTCTAAATAATATTTGACTTAAATAATACATAAAGAATGTAATTCTATAAAAATACAAATCAAATTTAAATATAGAATTTTTCTTTATATAACTGAGGCTTAAAATCAAAATTCCTATATTGTTGCCTATACAGAAAAGTAAACAAAAGAGAACTTACTTTTGCAAAATAGCTCTAACAGATGACAGCAAACTACCCATGTCTTGGGTTGGTTCAATAATACAAGAACCATCTCTTAAAATTATTTCAGGGCTAATATCAGTTTTGCTCAATATTGATGCATTTCCTCCACCAAGTATGATACCTAAATGCAACTTCTTAAACTGGAATTATAATGAAAATATCTTGAATTTGCAACCTATTTTACACTATTAGCACAGTTAGAATAGATAATATCAAATTTAATTTTAAATAAAATGGATAATAATACTTTCATTAGTATAGTATTATTAATTAAGTATTTCTCTAAATATTATAGATTAGTATTTCAGTAAAAATAATTTATTACATAATATTGCAAAAATAAATGATAAATTTTTGGAACAAATTTAAAATAATATTGATACTTTAAAATGATAAATGTTAAACCATTACAAGTCATTTCTAAATAACAACTTTATTAAAAGTTTACCTGTTTTTCATCAAGAAATAAAAAAGTTTTATTTTTAAAAATATTTTTCCTTTGAAGATTGATGTCAAATGAGACCACATCTTTATCTATGAGAGCTTCTCCTATAGGTGGAATGTACCTAAATTGATATAAAATATCAATTTAAATAAAATATCAATAAAAATATTTAATCACAAAATTTTTTTGTAATAGCTTTACAAATCTAATGAAAATAGAAATAATTATATACAACTACCTCAATATAAGCAAGAAAAAACAGTTATAAATCATGTTAAAAAGAAAATTCTTTATTATAAAAGTAAAAAAAGTCACATTCACTATAAGAAAATCAATGTCACTATTTTATGAAAAAAAAAAAGGAAATATTTGGGTAGTATTTTTAATCTTTCAAAAATTTAACATGAATTTAACACAAAAAATAGTACATGAAAAAAAATTGTTAACAAATATAACAATAAATGATTAAAACAAAGATAAAAATAAATTGAATGTTATATACGTCCTAGCTGAATTACCTGCTATCATCAGAAAGGATACAATACAATAAGGATAAAAAAGACAATGAAATTCAATAATTAGAAAGATCAAAAATGGATTTGCTTTTTTTTTTTTTTTTTAATACTTTGTAAATAGGAAGAAAAATCAATGTCAAGTAAAATAAATTAATTTCAATTAAAAATATCAAACAATTGTTAGTGGATCAGCAATATTTTAAGTTTTTACATTTAAAGAGTATATAGTATAACTAATGTAAAACATATGGTATATTGGAACTTATTGCTTCCAAACTTTAACTTCCCTTTTAAATCTTTTATAATGGTCATAGAAGAAAACTGAAACACCACAGGGCGTTGTGATTTATAAAAATCCCTCACAAAAACACACCCAAACTCTGTCATTAATTGAGGGAATTAAGCAGGGGAAATCAGGTCAATCTCCAAGTTTTAAAGTAGACTATTGATAGTAGATATATAGATTGGTTAAGTACAATTATACTTAAACCAGCCTATATATACCAAATTTGAAAGTTCAAGTTGCAATAAACAGATTTTTAAATTTACCTAAAAGATTAAATTGTTATTTTAACATTTTTTAAAAATAATTCAGTAGCATTTACAATACTCAAAATACTTTTATCAAGTATGATTAAAAGAAATGCCAACAAAAAAATTTCACACAAATGCAGAAAAATGTAAATATTTTAATATTCCGTTCTTTAAAATAAAATATTTTAGATCATCAAATTTTATATTTTAATACAGTCTTTTATAACACTAATATTCTCATTATTAAATTTACTTTGATATATTTAATTTCCAATTAATCTATAAGTTTTAAACGTAGCTCAAAAAAAAAAAAAAAAAAAAAAATAACATGATTTATAAAATAATAAATGATTTCAAATATTTTGTATTTTATTTAAAAGTTTTAGAAACAAAAAATAATTTATTACAAGACTGTTGAAAATTAACATTTAAAAATAATTCATCTTATTACTTACTGATTTGGTAAAAGAAACATGTCTGAATCGTTAAGACTTTGCTTTAATTCTTGAAAATAGTCCGGTTTAACAATAGGTTTGACAGAAACTAAGCAACACAAAGCCTAAATAAATAGTGACAATAATACTTTATTTCCAAACATTGTAGAAGACAGTAATAAATTACAAGTTTTTTATGCAAAGCAATTGCAAATATATAGAAAACATTCAAAATATGGTAAAGTCAAATATATAAATATATTAGGGCTAATAACTCATTTTGCACACATGGTTTGCCTTTAACTAAATTTTAATTGATTTAATAATGCATATACTAGATCACATAATAAGTTTATCTTATAATTTCTTCTGCAATACATTATTAATCAATATCTCTTAATTATTTAAAAATGGAAATATATAATTGATAAAAATGTCACACTAATTATATCTAATATAATAACAACAACATTCAACATAAATATATAACACCTTTTTAGAATTTTATTGAAAATTTGAACTTTCAACATATGAAAAACATTTATTGCTACTTGGTTGAATTAATATGCTGACTTTTTTTTTTTCAACATTTTCACATAACTACAAACAAAAACGAGAAAAAAAATTATTCATATCCGAATATAAGCAAAAATTGAATATCTTACTTATAATATTTTATAATACATTACTTTCAAATATTTCCTATAAAGCTACATTTCACAAACAAAATCTTGAACAAAACAATTGAATAATTCAAGAAAAAGAAGCCAATTGCAAGTATAAATTTCAAAGTCAAGTCAAATTAATCATAAAGTGGAGAACTTGGGAATATTTTATCTAATTTATAATGCTAAATTTCTCTCACTAAGCCATGCTCTTTTACAAAAGAATAGTAGTAATTAATATGAAAGTTTAAAAAAGAATATACAAAACTACCAAACCTTTACAGTAACTTTGATTTCTGTCATGACAAGGTGGGTACAAGAAGGTTGCCATTCTGCAATAAAGTTACCTCCCAAAAGATGTACAGTCTTTCGGAGATCTTTTTTAGCAGATATTTCTAAGCAAGATGTAGTTACTACCAGAGGCAAATTTATGATTCTATAAATAAAATAATTTTTAATCCATACAAATATAATCAATTAAGCTTTATCTTACACATTCTTTTTAACATAATGACATAATTTTTAACATAAACATAATCTTATACATAATTTTTAACATTTTTATGAAAATGTAACATCCAGATTATAATATAAGATGATATTACATTAAGAATTACACAAATTTGTATAATAATTTATTGTTCACATTCAATTGTAATATATTTTACAAACATGGATAGGAAAAATGTAAAGTATAAAAATAAATTAAAACCTTTTCTATTCAAGAAATTTTTTAATATCTTTTCATTTTATAGTGGCTTTGAAAGATTTGATATAGTTATGACAAACTAGTGAATTGCAAAGAAAAATGAAAGCAGAGAGAAAAGTAAAGGTTGACAGAAGGTAAAAGTAAAGGTAAAGGACAGTATTATTTTTAAATGTAATATTAGCATTAAATGCATTAATGTAATATTCTTTAATAATTTATTTTATGCCCCCTTTAAGATAAATGAATATTTTTAACACCACTTAAATTTCCTTTTATGTGAGTTGGGAAATCAAATAATTTTTTACATGATTTTTATTCGTTTTTATATAATAAACTACTAAATCAAAGGAAAATATCCATAAATTTTTAACTTTTGTAAAAGTAAAAATTATGCCACAAAATAATTAAGCTATATGTAATTTTGAAACTTTCATAACAAAATATTTTAATATAATCAAATTTAGTGAATTAGTTTACACTTTTTTTTGTAACTTTCAGGAAATTATTATGTAAAAAGAGGTTTAGGTGTATTCAATATATTATAAACAGTGATATAAAATGTATTTAAATATAACAAATTCAATTGTTATAAAACTAAAACTTTAATTTTCATTTAAGAAATTTTAAAGAAATAAAATCCTTAATTTCAATAGTTAAATTAATATATTTGTATCTTAGCATTTAAACTGTTTAGATAATGAAAATTAAAGTAAAATGATTTCCAAAAATATATTTTTCAATCAAATCATCAGAATCTAGAAATGAAAATCATAATATATTTTAATAAATAGAAAAATATACTGACGAATTTATGAATAATATTTTTCATATCATGAATGCTTAGTATGTATGAATTGAGCTACATTTGTTTACAAATGTTACATATAATTGTAAGCTACAAACTTCATACATATCTGGTTAACGTATTTGCCTCTTTATTAAGCATTTTATGGATGGAGCAGGTCCATTTCTTGTTAAATGAGGGACTTAATTCTTAAAATTACTGAGTTTGGACTACTAGCAAATTTGAGTATGCTGAAGTATTGTTGCAGCCAGAAAAGCAACTCTGTGTTGTAAATTTATGGATTCATATATTTGATTTGGATTCACATCTTTTGATTTTCGAGGAATACTGTGCTATGGGCTTAAGCTTGCATCCCAACATTGCAATGCATTATAATTTATTATGACTATTTCCATTAGCCATGTACACATCGTTTTTGTGTGTAGAGTTCAACAAACTCTAAAAAAAAAGTGTAACCTTTTAAAATTCAACAGGTCATACTAAACTATAAGTAATAGAACAGATATCTGGAGTCGAAATTCCATATACTAATTATATTATTAATAATTTCTGCATTACCCTAGTTTCATTGAAAACAAAAAAAAAAAAAAAACCATTAAAACTAAGAAATAGTTCACAAAAAAATAATGATTTAATTTCTAAAAAAAATAAAATTTCTAAATTAAAATTAATAAATTTCAATTTTTTTCAATTTTTGTTAGCAAATCATTTTACATCAACTCAAATTTAGACGATCTAATAAAACTAACAGGAAAAATACCTGCTCATTCAACAAGGTATGATAATAAAATGACACTGATAAGAAAAATACTGATTCAATGAAATGATAAAAAAATAAAAATAAATAAATAAATAAAATAAAATAAAAAAAAAAACATTAAGCCTAAGTGGGAAGTGGCTATAAGTTTGAACCCATGCACGCATTCCTTTATGAATTTTAAAGGGTTCAAGCCTGACATAACTCCACAACACATGGATATTAAGTGATGATAACAGTTTGACAATCATTTTTTAGTAGGCATAGGATATAAATGGCTTCCAAGATCACCATATTTTAATTTCAGGGATATCACAGGTCTACAGAGGGAATCCCTAATTTTCACTAGCATTGGAAGATGCTATATGTCAACAGGTAACAATTAATCTGCTGTTCCCTGCTGTATCATGCATGAGTATTGGAATATGGTGATGATCATATTGAGCACTTACAGCTGTTGAGATGATATAAATATAGAGGTAATAATTTTACAATTATTACCTCTCTTCTTTGTAAGGCCCACAAGAGCAAAAATACCCTCTATGGGCAAGATTCTGAAGTAAACTTTTTTTTGTTTGCTTAAAATAAAATCCTGGACTAAGTGAATATTAATTTGCAAATTGCATGATTTTCCAACTTAATTTTTTGTCACATTTTGCTTACAACTAAATTTTTAACCTCCTTATAGTCTAAATAATATAGCATAATACTTTCCCTTTTTTTTTTTATTAGTGTATATTTAACATTTTTGTTCAATATGAAAATTTAATCTTTAAGACTTTTATAATCAAAGATATTGTAAAAAAAAAATATATATAAGCAGTGTACTAAAATAATTCTTTAACACAGATAATAATTACTTATATTCACTTTCAAACTGTCCAAATTTAATAAGATCATTATTTTCGAGTTCAACTTCTGAATTAATCCGACGACCATTTTTAAAGGTTCCATATTTAGATCCTTCATCTTTCAAAAACAATGATGATTTCTTAGATGGGTCATTCTATAATAAAAATAAAAAAATTTCAGTTCTGATATAAACAATGTATAATTTCTTATTTCTCAATAAAAATGAGGTTTTTTTATTAAAAATTTATATTTTTAAACATTTTTGAGTTTATATAAACATTGAAATAAAAACATCAATTAATTATTTGAAACTGTTATAAGCAAACAATTTATTATTGTGTTATTGAGACAGGAAGTGACATATGTATGCTAATTAACAATAATGGGCAGAAAAAATAAAGAAAAAAAAGATAATAATGTAATTTCTTGTTTCAATCTGATGTTAATACTAGATTTTCTAGTTCTATAATCTCATACGAAGAACATGAAGTTGTCCATCTACACAAAAAACTAACATTAGAATAGGATTTTTATTATCCAACTGAAATATGATGATGATGATGATAATGATAATGATATATAATATGATGATAATGAAAATGATAGTGAAAAGTTAATTTCAAATTGCATTTCCGACACTCTAGTTTTCAGTTTTGAACAGATGAGAATTGTATCATAGCCATTGATAAATATTAAAATCATAATTTACTTGCTCTTTTGCAATTACATTAATTTTAATCTAATCAAAAATACAGCTTTCATAAAAAAGAAAGAATTTTCTGATCTTTATTATGTTAGATATTTTCTATTTAACACATCATCTTATAATTTTCTGTAAATTTTATGAAAATTACCTTTTAATTTTATGAAAAATGAGTTTTCTCTTAGACAGCAGTGAGAACTGATGATGTTCTAAAGAATTCCTTTATCAATGAGCAAACCATTTTTACAACCTTAAGAAATTTGGATTTCTGCTCAGATAAGATTTTTTAAAAAAATGAAGGAACTGGTGGGCTTGTTGAAGGTCAACCCCTGCTAATAGATTTGAGAGATATTCATTAATACGATATAAATTTATAAAGAAAAATGTTTTTAAAATAAACTTGATTAAGAAGGATTATAAATGTCTTCTTTATATCCAAAAGAAGCTAGGGAGCTATTCTCATGATTCACAGTATTCTATAACTTTAAAAAAAAAAATACATAGCTGTTTGACAGATTTAAAATATTCAATTTTGAGCACAAAATAAATAGTTACATCTATTAAATTTTAAATGTAGCATAAAAACTGACCAAATTTTCTTCTGGATGTTTGATGTATAAAACAGCATGACGTCTGCTTACAGAAGGATCATTGGTAATTAATAAGGCTGCATCTTTACGCCCAACAACCAAGTCTTCTCCAACAAACAAATATTTCTCTACATGTTCTAAAAAAAAAATACCAATTGTTAAAAAAAAAAAAAAAAAAAACTACAAAATCAAACAGGAAATGGGGGAAAAAAAAATGGTCGACTATTGAATATATTTAAATGGAATTTTCTGTACAATATGTATTAATTTCCTATTTTTTGTTAGATTGTAACTTACTTTCATGAATAAATGTTCCATTAAATATTTTCATAACGTTTTTTTTTAAAGTTTTTGAGTGAGATAAATTGGTAAATGTTCATTAAATATTTTCATAACATTTTAAAAAAGCTTTTGAGTGAGATGAGACGTTAATAGTTATTTAAATAACATATACTTTTATTGTCATAAATTTACGTTATTATTTACCATAAATAGATAAGAGATTGTCACACAAGGCAAATAAAATAAAATGCAAAGATTAGAAATAACATATTGAATTGCTTAAACATATAAATTAATTCAACGGTGAAAATTGAAAACAAATTTTAAATAATCAGAAAATTTCTGAAATAAATATTTCACAGGTATCTTCTTTCTCTTTTTTTGAAAGAACGTTGATTATGCATACAGATAGTATAAAACATTAAAAAAATGAAAAATATTTAACTAGGAAAAATTGCAAAAAAAAAAAAAAAAAAAAAACCCCAACCATAATCTGTATTAACAAAACTTTATAACTTTAATTAGTTATAAAAAAATTATAAAACGTAAAAAGGAGAAACTTTACTCATAAAAAACACAACTGTCCATAAATGTACAAAATAAAATTCAAGTATATCACGAAAAGAGGCACATCATGATGATACAACAAACCTTTTTTGACATGCTTCAGTTTCCACATTTTCTTCGTACATAAAATAACACTTTCAAATACCAACACTATTTTGAAAATCACACTAAAACAAAACTAAACAATAATAGAATGTTTAGTTGTTTAGCTACTACTAATTTAGAACAACATACTTCTTATAACCAATGCAGATATTTACTACTATTATTTTTTTTAACAAACAATTTAAATCACTTTTTCCTAAAATAAATATAAAAAGAGTTATTTCCTTTCCATAATTATCTTGCATCTTCATTCTTGGTGACTCCGTTTTTAGATTAATACAGTGTTTCTCAAATTGCATGACAAAATTCTAATAGGCGAGCGATGGGGAAGATGTTTCTTATACAATACTCTTCTCTAAATAAAATGGAAAATAAAAATCGAATTAAAAAAACTTTCAAATTGATATCTGAATTTGAGCAAATGATACTTTACACAGTTCATTTATAAAAGATAACAATTTTTTTTTTAAAAAATAAAACTAAGGTATTTTGCGACAAAGTAACAAAATAATAAAGTTATAAAAACAGCATAAATGAGCATAAGCAATTTATTGATTTTATTTTGATACTTTATTAAAATACTAATATATGAGATATTTCGTTGGAATTTTTGATACACTTTGACAAAAAAATCCAATTTTTAAGTCAAAAAATATGAGCCATCCTGATTTTTTTAATTTTTAACAACTATGAAATCAATGTATCATTAAAAACTAATTGTTTCTAAAATAAATAAATATTTTTATTGGGATATTAGAATATACTTTTAATCTTTTAACAGAGAATTAAAGTTTCATTTAATTACTTTTAAATTATTTAAAAATTGCTTTAAAGACAATAATTCGAAATGCACAAATATTTTATAACGAATCAGTTTAAAAATCACTATGTACCAAACAAAAATTAATTAAAAGATACAATTACAACTAATTTAGTAAATAAAATGAATAGGGAGAAGGACTTGTCAAAGAAATGCAAAAAAATAATGGGAGGAGGTTCTTAGACGATCACTATTATTAAATACTTATTTATAAAAAATGTCTGACTTTGATTTTATATTATTTACCTCAAAAAAATTACTGAATATAAAAATGAAGTTAGTTTATTGATTTAAATTGATATTTCTTGCTTAACTGATCTGCTAATATTACAAAAAAGCAAATAAAATGTTTGCAATTTATTTCTCTTAATAACACGTAAATATCGGACAGAAATTTTGTTCTGTAAATTCAATTTGATGCTGTTTTGTTTGAAGAATACAGATCAAAAGTAACCTCAGAAAATATTCTTTTCGAAATTTGCTTTCAACTTTAACAGTAAATGTACTTTACTTCTTCAAAAGAAAAGCCATCTTTAAGCACTTATGAAATGATTATATTTAACTGAATGAAAACGATTCTATGTCAGTAACGAACTAATACGACAACCATCTAATGAAAAGAAAGAAAACAAAAAGAATTAAAGCTATTCATGGTATAAAAAAATTAATAATTCAGGAAAATTAAATAACCTAGAATAAATTTCAATTTATAATTTAAATAAAGCGTTTTAGCCAGTTTAAAACCAATGGAAGTTTTATTATCTCCGTACAATAATATATGTAATAATAATAAAGCCAACCAAACTCAATTTATGACAAATGTTTTTTTTTTTTTTTTTTAAATATAATTTATTGATGAGTTTACTATTTAAAACAGTTAATATATTTTTTTGAATTTGATTTTTCTGTCGTGTTTTCCTATTTATAAAATTGATTATTTCATCGGTAAGCCAGGGGTTCAAGCTTTCCAAGGGCCAACCCCAGTAAGATATTTTCATTTAGGTTTGAAAGTTAGTTGTTATGCTTGTTAAATTTTCTCTAATTGTCATTGCTTTACCTAGAATTATAAATTCTGTGTTTTTTTATTTTTCTTATTTTTATTTTTTATAGATATTCATTTAGATTTGAAATAACGGTTTCTTTTTATCGTTCAATATCACCATTTTTAATAGCTCAAGTGCATTCAATATAGCTGAGTATTTCTTTATTTTGTCAAAATAAAGCATTAGTCATTTTATTTGCTTTAATTTTAACCTAGGAACCACGAATTATAAACTATAAAAAAGTTAGGATTTATTAGTGCAGATTAGTATAACTTACAATCAATAATATCGTCGTCCTCTGTGGCCTGATGCTAATTCGCTAGCGTCCTGGCCTTTGATACGACAAGCTCCAGGTTCCAATCCTGGCAGTGGCATCTTCTGTTAGTGGTTCATCTTAAAAAATGGAGTTAGTCTATTGCATTTAGAGCGAAAAAAAAACTAAACCTCACCCCTTTCCCAACGTATCGGTAAAAATTTTCTTGCTTGAACGTTTACTCCCTTTAGAATGGTTCATTCAAAATTTGATTTTTTCAGAATTTCTTCCTGATCTTAAAATTGATTCTGTCATCTTAAAATGGAGTATATTATTAATTTTCGTTTTATAGAATGTTTACTTAGCATTTACATATTTTTAAAATGATTTTTAACTGCTTTTTTCATGTAAATTTTTTTTCATGTAATGTCTTATCGGCACTTAATATAATATCTTGCTGGCATTTTATATAATATCGTAATGGCACTTGTATAATATCTTATCAGCATTTATTACCGGCATTTTTATTCAAAGATAATACCTCCAAAATATAGACTATGTGCTTTTTTACTATTACTTTTTTTTACTATATGTTTTATATTCATTGCCTTGTAAAACGAAAAGATTCGATGGTAGTTGTGATTAGTATGTTGTGAATAATTCGCATCAACAGTCGGGTAATCTGAAAGAGTTTTGCATTGTCATTCGTTTCTCTCTAAGATGACATGCAAAAGCTATGTCCCTGAATGTTTTCGATGTCCAAAAAGTCCTTCCTTCTTTCTATTAGTAGAGATTTGTCCTTAGTAAATTATAGATTGGTAATTTCCAAAAACAACCGATTTATCCAAAATTTATCTTTCGATAGCCGTGGAATCGTAGAAAAAACATGTAAGGGACGTATTAGCGAAAGAAGAAGGAAATGTAAGTGTTTTCAGTTAAGTTTGATTATCATTATCTAAACTTTGACAGTGTTGTAAATTTTCATTTTTTATTTTACGAAAAATATTGAGTGCAAAATGTCTGTAAGAGTTTGTGTGCGTCGAGCAGTTTTATGTCTCGAAATAATGCAAAATGTTCTCAAATTTCCACAGTAACAGATGAGTCGAAAAGTTGTGTCACCTTTAAATTTGCTTTATTGATATGACATGTTCACTTTTATAGATACGTATCCATAGAAATCCATAAAAGGAACATAAATTTTACTCCTGACTGCCGCTGACTTTACAAACGCTACTGGCACTCTATAACTATTTTTCAGAGATTAAATTATGTTGTCTTATAAGCGTAGAAATTTGTAAATACATGATGTCAAACATTTGTCACCGCCAGAAAATATTACCAGAAACGCGCCAACGATCAACGCCATGAAAATATTATAATAAAATAAATTTGTTGGAGTCAAAAAAATTGATATCACCAGTGATGTTCTGGAACTGATGAATGGAGCTTTTGTTGCACCACAGGGTGATAGGGAAAATTGTATAATATGTAAAGAGAAAAGAAAATAATGTAACATCTCGGCTTATATATAGATCATCATCAAGAAGAATGTACTGGAACTTGATTTTTATTGTAAGCACTTGGCAGCTTGATGTATATATATATATATATATAAAGGCAGGCACATCCTTCAAATAAATACAAGTACAGGTCGGGTTAATGTTGCTCTGAGATTCGAATTACAGTCGTAACAGTCGTTCCCTTACAAGGGGTTCACTTTGAAAACAGGCGGTCCGGCCTATTCAATCACTTCAGAGAAAAAAAAATGGACACAACGACTCAGTCTCTTCCTTCTTCACCAAAAAACTCTTTTCAAAACAATCCGTCAAAATTGAGGGCCAGTTTCCCTCACTTCTCATTGGAGTTGACATTCCTTAGCTCATGGTCTATCACCAATTACGATGGAACAACTCATGGTGTAGTTCATATCCCATCTGTAGTAGTGTCTAAATGTGAAGGTCTCACAGACAGTCGTTATGCATGATACCGAATATCTTCAATCAGATTTCTGTGACAGGTTATTCTCATTAGTACAAAACACTAATTACATGGAATATAACTACACACAATACTGCTTGTCTGTTGTCAAATTTGAGTGATGAGTTGTTAAAATAACATTCATTCCTCTCTCCTGGGAAGTGGTAGAGGAAGACATTGAGCACAAACTTGAGTTCTACATACACAGGATTTAAATCTTACAGAGTAAGTCAGGTATGCACGTAACAATTGTGTTGCTCAAAGAAAATATCGGTTATAATCACCCAATTGAATTTAAAAGTGCAAAAATGAAAGAGAGAAGTTTTATTTTTATTTGTAGAAATAGGATTTATTGTCCCTCTTGAAGATTTAAATTGTTGATAAAAATTATTTAAGTTGGCGTTTAACTCTTAATAAATTTGAAATAACAGAAATATTTTTAAATGTAATAAAATAAAAGCTATTATAATTCAATTTGCAATGAAATGATTTTAAAATAACTTTGAATAAACCAATAGAAAACCAAACAACTTTGAAATGCTTTTGCTCATTTTCCAATAAAATTACTAAAATCGATAAAAAAGAAATCGATTTCCATTTCGGAATAATTACGCAATTGTTCTTCTTTGCTCTTGTGAATGCCAATTTAGTGAAAAGGAATTCAAATACGTTATAAGAAAAATATTTTATTTACAAAAAAAGAATGAAAAGATATTGATTATGCATCAACTATAATGGAATTTGTTTGAATTTCAAAATTCTTTACGAAGCAGTATGTTTCAGAAATTGAAATTCTATAAATTAAGATAATTTTAAAGTGATATATACATGATTGAGTTAGAAATGAGAAAATTAATAATGGTAATTTCCAATATTATTTTGTGACATTTAAAAATCATGATAAAATGCAATTGGGAGAATATTGTAGATAAAGTAATAAAATATATTACAAGTCTTCACCTAAATGTTTTGTTACCTCGTGTAGTTACAACATTTTTAAGAATATAAGATTTTTACTATAATGCACCTTCATGTCTACATGTATAAACTAGATTCATAATTTAAAATTAATTAAAAAATTAAAATTAAAAATATTATTTCTCATATTTATAATTTATAGGATATCTTTGTACAAATTCAAATTTATGCATTGGTTTCCAGAAGTTAAGGGAAAAATAAGAAAAATTGCCATTACACATTCTAAAAAATTAGTTAATTTTCATAAAAGCTATGAAAGCTACTTCATTATAGTTTGATAGGCAAATTAGAGAACTTCTGTTATTTTATTTATTGAAAACTTGGTCAAAAGAGATTTCAATTTCTACAAGTTTAAATTGAGTATTGAAATTTCGCGAAATAGTCATACTTTAAATAATTGCTCTCAACATCATTTATGTAAGAATTACGATGACAAGCCAGTGAATAAATAAAAAGAGCCATAGTCAATTCTGTGTATCAAGATGGTTGAAGGTGACCTTGTCTGCAATTTATAATTTGTGAAATGAATTTCTAAAAACTGAATTAGCTTTTAGAGGGTACAGCCAAAGAAGATCTAAAACTGCAAGTGTCACTGAGGACCACTATTTGCAACTAACAACAGGAAGGCACAGAGCCTTTACACCAACCCGACTTAGATCTTCTCTTGCAGCAACCACTAGAAGGCTTGTATTCAGATCAGTAGTACGCAGTAGGCTTCACGAAGAAGGGTGGGTGCATGAAGTCCAGCAATATGAATATGCCTCACACCACGCTACCAAAAATAAAAGTTTAATTGAGCACACACGTATGTCAGTTGAAGAGTAAATCAATAGAGATATGTAATAAAGATATTTATTGATGAGACCATATTTAATTTGTAAAATAACAAGAAGAAAGGGTGTTAGGAGCCGAGAACCCATTATTAGGTTTGTCACATCCATGAAGGAGAGATATTTGGGAGTTCAGTTTTTGTCAAAGAGAAAATATTTTTTGTTTTGGATGCCTACGCTAACCTTTATATCTTCACAAGATGCACCATTACCACTGAGTTGCATAGAGATGATATTCTTAATCTGATTGTTTGCTTAGTTACATACAGTTAGTGACTCTTACACGTACAACACAACCTTAATGCTAAACCACACATTAACGCGATTAGTGCGAAAAATATTATTGTGAGCGTATTATTATATATGTGGGTTATCCAACACGTTCTTTAGAATTTAACTTTTTGAGATTTCTTGGGATGCTCTGGGAGAAGTATTTTGTACTTACCCCTCGCCCCCTGCAACCCTTCAGGGTCTTCAAATTGCCTCGATATAGCAATGTAAATGAACTTTGATGCTAACTGAGTTAGTAAACAGCATAATATAATTTAATAACAGCTGAATATGAAACATCATTCCTGGTGAATGAGGAGATGACACTCCATATTGAAGGAGATCACATATTGAATTCAGATACTATGCTTCAGTTTTTGTATATTTCAAAGACAGAAAATCAGTCTAATGTTGCTTTTTTTGACGCCTAATTTGCAAAGCACCGTTTGATTAATGTCTTTGCTAAATTACATTATATTCCAATGAATAGAAATTTACGAAATAATAATTTTCTGATTTTTTTTTCTTAATTTTTGGTAACTAGTATATATATACACTCAAGAGCCAAAACATTATGACCACCCCTACATTTTGCAATGAACTCGCCTGGATGACGCGGAAGGCACGTGATCAGGTGGAAGTGGTATTTAACTGCTGCTGAAGAGTCTGAAGAATCATTCTTTCACTTACTTCTGTGTGTGATGGGAAAGGCTGCGGATCTAAGCGACTTTGATAGAGGGCAGATTGTAATGGCTCGAAGGCTCGGAACAAGTATTTCGAAATTGCACGACTCGTGGGTTGTTCGCGATCTACAGTTGTTAGTACTTATGCAAATTGGATGAATGACGGTGAAACCAGCAGTAGACGACATGGTGTTGGACGTCCACACGCTATCAAAGAAAATGTCGGAGACTGTCTCTCATGGTGAAGCAAAACCGGAGCCAGACAGTGGCTCAGCTGACAGCCCAATACAATGCAGGGCCAAGTAGAATAGTATCGGAGCACACTGTTCAACGGACACTGTTGGATATGGGGCTACGCAGCAAACGTCCCACTGATGTGTCTTTGCTGACCAAGCGTCATCGCCAACTGCGCCTGCGCTGGGCCCGGGAACATCGTGACTGGTCCATGCATCAGTGGGAGAGAGTTGCCTGGTCAGATGAATCATGGTTTGCCATTCATCACCCCTGATGGCCGTGTCAGGATACGCCGTCTTCCAGGCGAACAGTTGCTCCCTCAATGTACAATAGGGTCATACACAGGCCGGTCGTGGTGGTGGTATTATGCTTTGGGGGACGTTCTCTTGGGCGGCTCTGGGACCCGTGGTTGTGGTAGAGCAGACCATGATTGCTACAGGGTATCTGAACATCATTGCAGGACCAGTTGCACCCCTTTACATGGCCTCTGTTTTTCCAGCTGGAAATGGAATGTTCCAACAGGACAACGCCCCCTTGTTACAAGGCTAAAATTGTGTTGGAGTGGTTCCAGGAACATGATGTTGAATTCCAGTTAATGTCCTGGTCGCCTAACTCACCGGATCCCAATCCGATAGAACACATTTGGGATGTCCTGGGACGGCAGCTCAAAGACCACCAATTCGCAAAATCACGGATTTGCGTGACCGTTGCTTAAACATCTGGTACAATCTGTCTCCGGCCATCTACCAAGGACTTGTGGCATCCATGCCAAGGTGGGTTGAAGCTGTGTTGTGCGCCAAAGGTGGGCCAACTCGTTGACAGGTGGTCATAATGTTTTGGCACTTGAGTGTATATATAAATCAATATTCTATTACTTATGTAATCTATTTGTCCGATAATAAATTATATAATACGATAAATGTTTAAAGTTACTAAAAATTGCTGTTAGTTAACTGGCATGTAATTGTTGAAAATTTGATTCTAAGGAATGAAGTTGTTTTTATTTTTAAGTTATTTTTAAATAAATCTCATTTCATGTTTTAATTTGTAAATCATACAGGTCAATCAATTGAAATGTGATAGATAGACACACCAAAAATTCAGTAAATATTCAAGCACCAAAATTAAATCTAATATAAGCACACTTGCTGTACAAAGTACTCTTTGGAATCCATTGTTTACTTACATTCCAATGAGGTTCGGTTTTCGCTATAATTTTTTATCTAATTGACGTTAGTTTTTCAAAGTAAAGTTTATTTTTAACTTAAGATTGTTAAAATTAATATAATTATTCCAATAATTCATTAGACGCATGAATAGGATTATAGGAAATAAATTATTATATATATCATAAATTAAATTTTTAATTAAAAAAAAAAAAATCCATGCCTTCTGTCAAGAAATCTAACAGATTCTCGAATTTGTTTTCCAATTGTGGCTAAGCTATTCAGTGTCTTTATCCCTATTTTTTGAATAGCTGATGTTTTTCATTTGATTAGATACTATTTCAGCTAATCGTTTTGCTAAAAAAATTTTTCCTACATCTGTCTCACTAATGGACAACAGTTCGATTCTTGTAGATGGTAATGCTTTGCAGATGAAAAATGAGTAGGCAGGATAGTTGTGTACAAAGTGGATCTTGTCGACAATTGAACTGCGTGGTTGGAGTTTTCATTTCTGCTAAACATAAATACTGTACCTTTAAATTAAACTAATGTTAAGTACTATAAATGCATTATCTTTAATGTCCACCCGGAAAGACAACAATGTGGTGTTTTGATAATAAAATTATCAATAATCTAATGCAGGGATGGGCAAACTTTTCGGTCGCGGGCCAAAAATCGAAAAAAAGTTTGGCGGGCCAAGATTTATTTTTTCTAAAATGTTAAAAACAACACACAAGTATTACAATTTAAATATGTTAATGAGATGAATAAAATTGCGATTTCATTTTTAAAAATCCCTTATATTGAGGTTCCGAAGTCAGATGTAGCGATTCTAAGGAACGAGACTAAATGCTCATCTGTCAGTCTACTTCTGAAATAATTCTTTTTCTAAGGTTTATAGTTGAAAACCCTTGTTCACATATATAAGATGAAGCAAACATAGCACTGATTTTCTGGGCGGGAGATATTAAATTTGGAAAACTTACTTTCTATAATGATTTGTAAAACTCTAACTTTGGCATATTTAGAAACAACTGCTATATATTTCTTTTAATTTGCCTCTGACCGGAGTTTGCCCATCCCTGGTCTAGTGATTTGATGGGTTAAATGCTAAAAAGGCAAGTACATTTAAACTGTGGAGAAAAATATCTTCTTCCTCATAATTTCCATTTTTCGTCTACAACTACTTCGTATTGAATATTAAACTAGTCTCAACCACATATTTCACTTTCGTGATCTGTTAATTTGAGAAAAAAAAATAAAAATAAAATTCCTTTGTAGAAATAGTTGAAATTCAACAAGTTCTTCGTAAATTTATTACATCAGAAAATTATTTAACAGTTTATAATTAGTTATCCTATGTATATTAAAGATAATTAGTTACCCTATATATATTATATACAGTTATCCTATATAATATTATACGTTATTTCAAAGACAAAGACTAATTGAAGATCATTTATGGCACATTAAAAAATATCTGAAGATATTCTATTTATTTTATTTTAAGAATTTTGAAACATCCACCTATTCATTTATGAGCTATAGGAAGAAGAAAATTTACTTTTGGGATTAAAAATAAGCGCTCAAGAAAGAAAATAACTATCATGAAATTTTGAGGGAGAAAAGGACAATCTCTTAAGTCAGATTAATCCCTTTTGTTAAGATTATTGTCATTTTTAAAATTAACTGCAATAGCTTTAACATGATTGTTTTATGAATTAGGTAATATGAATTTGTGTTAATACACAATCAAAACACAATTTTATTTGCTTTAAAGAAAAAAAATAAGAGGTTTTTTTCTATAAAATTTTTAAAAAGAAAGACACTTTTGCACTCTTCACCATTTTTTTCCCAATATTTAAGCATGTTGTATTTCATTAAATTTTTAATAACAAAAAATTTACTAATAAAAAAATCCTTTTTCTATTTAAAATAAAAATTTGCTGTAATTTTTTAATAATTATATGTGTTCTGAAACCAACTTAGACATTTTCAATACTAATCACAAAATTAAATTTAAAAAGTTGTATTATTCTAATAAATAGTCAAATTACGTCCTGTCATAAAACTTTATAATTTTTAAATTATAATTTAAAATTGACATTATTTTTAAATAGGAAAAATTTCTTCAATTGTATCGCTCATAAATTATACATTTTTTTTCCATTGCTTTTTCACTTAATACATTTGGAAAAATTAACAAATTTCGAAGCAAAATGTAAGCATACTTAAACTGCTTGACAAATAAGTATATATATTTTTCGATATTAGCCATAATAAAATATCTTTGCCTCTCATAACTTAAATACTTTAAACTACTTTTTTTTTATACCCTTTGTACAAATTGTACAGCAACTACAAATCGCTTTTTTTGCTGTTGTTTTTTTTTATATTACATTTGGAAGAATGACATGAAACAGATTGAATACACTTTTCAGCAAGCAAAACAATTCACAGAAGACTGCCAAGAGCATATGTTTTCTCTATAATTCCCTCAATAAAATACTTCCGCCATTTAAGTATGCTCATCCATTGATGGCATTTGGTGATCAGTGCAGAAATGGCGTTCCTGAGTAAATGCTGTAGAAGCGGAGAACAAGTCGGGGTTGCCGAGGATGGAAGGCAAGAGTCTGCAGGGTAGGTGTAGTGGGCACAATGTTCTTGCAGTAGAGGACTGGATATGTGGTCGAGATGACGCTGTAGGAAAACTGCCGCCTCTTCACCGCAGTCCTGGTTCACGTGGACATATTTGCAAAGAACGAATTCGTTGAAAGCACTGTTCAAAATAAACTTCATTAGTAATGAATTTTAGATTTACTCTTAGAATGATTAACGATTACAATATTAATATATATAATATATTCGAGGATGAAATACTACTGTGTCCAAAAAAGTAAGACCCATTTTCAACTTAAAATTCCTGTGTTTTATAGAATTTCAATTTTTTTCTTTTTTAGGTTGCTGGCACTGTCCTTGACATCAAAGTGCAATTTCGTCAAAATATTCATTAGTGTTTGAGTTACTTTTGGCTTTGTGAGACGCTAAAACTAATTCCGGTGTCTGAATTAATTGAGCAAAGAACTTCCATTCGATCTTGTTTGCGGAAATGTATAGAATGTCACAGAAGGCCTTCGGTGATCATTCCTGTATCGAAAAGAAATATTTACAAGTGGTATAAACAGTTCAAAGAAGGCAGAGAATGCGTTGAAGACGAAGAGCGCTCTGGTCAATTATCCACCTCAGCCGACGAAGTTCACGTCCAAAAAATTAAAGATTTGGTGCTTGGAAACCGTCGATTTACAGTTAGAGACCTTGCTGATGGTGTCGGAATTTCAAAAGGATCGGTCAATTCCATTTAGGGCCTCAAACGCATCAAATCTCAATTGGTACCGAAAACACTGAATGCGCCAGCTCACACTGCATTGATTCTTTGTGACTTATTCACCAAAAATGAAACCCATATCGTTTCACAACCATCGTGTTCACACCTTGCGACTTCTGGCTATTCCCTAAACTCAGAAGACATTTGAGTCGACTGAAGAGATTTAACGTGAATCGCAGCGTGCGTTGAAGGCCATCCCTGCCGATGACTTTTTAGCATGCATTGAAGATTAAGAAAAAGTTAGCATAAGTGCATTGTGTCCAGAAGGGATTACTTTGAAGGCGATGAAATAAATTTGGAAGAATAAATAAAAAGAGTTTTTGAAAAATAAAATTGGTCTTACTTTTTGGGCACAGTAGTACATTTAAATTCTCGAAAAAAAGAAACTATGGTTTTCGTCACAATGTGTAATATTATTTATTGATATTGATTGGCTTTTATTAATAATAAATAATAAAAATTTACATTTAATAAAAATAGTCGTAAAATGTTATTATATTATATTAGCTCTTATTTTAAAATTTTTAAGTTGAGGGATCTGTTTTTTACAATTTATAAATAAGACATCCCTATTATCTTAATACATATTAAATTACGTTTTCAAAAAGTTATTTTAAAATCATATCAAGCAAAAGTATCTTACAGTTGAAAAAATAAGATGATATATTTAGTTTTTAACATAATAGTCTCTAATAATTTTTGGGGGAAATTTTCGTTTAAATATATTACTAAGAAATCTTGACTAACTATTATTATATGGAATGAAAAGATGTTTTACAATTTCTTATGAAAAGATATTTTTTTTAAAATTATTTATTTACACCAGCATTTTAATCATAATCTCTTTGAATCTGAAACCTGATTATCATTTGTGTATTTTTGGCGGATTTTACAATAGGCAAAATCTAAAGCAATATAATTTTTAGTATTCGCATGGAATTTCTGAAAATATGATATTTTACTAAGGTAACAAGGGCCTGAATGGCTGAGTGGCTAGCTCTCTGGCTCTCGGTACCACAGGTTTCGGGTTCGACTCCCTGCGGTGCCATGGATGTGTGTAGGGGTTCGGAATCCACTTTAAACCGTAGGTCCCGGTCTAGTATGATCGTAGAGCTTTGCGGGGGCATTGTTACTTCGCGTCCGTGGCTTATCTTCAAGTTACACGCTCTCCCTGGATAATGCAAAGTGAGTAACGTCTGTGCAGCGCTTGCCTTAAGGCATCCGAGACCAAGCTGTCTAATTGTTTTCCAGCTGCATTAAAAAAAAGAAAAAAAAAATAATGCAAAAAGGGATCTCACCAGCACGATTCTCGAAGACGATGATCAACGTCTTTTCTCTCGTCCACCTTCTCTGACACCAACACCAGGCGGCGGTAGTAAGGTGCGCACCTGTCCTCAGACAGAGAGACGTTTTGGTAGCAAGGAGAGTGCTTCAAATAAGCTGCAAAAGCAATGATTTGTCTGAAGAAAAGTGGTCAGATTCAAAAGGAACACATGAAACATCACAAGTACTGCGACCAAGAAATCATCTTCATTTATAACTTTAATTAAGCTATTAAGTAACACTTACCTTTTAAATTAACATAACATCGGTACGATAATTACAAAATAAAACCCAACTAACCATATTTAAAAAATTCGATTGAATTGTCTACTATTTATACAAATAAATGCAAATTAAAAACATTAATTTGATCAAAAGTACACGATTAAATCACAAGTACAGTTCACTCCAAGGTCGGAGATTTTCAGAGTTCTCGAATCTACGTCGAATCTCAAAAATACGTAATCCATGGCAGACTTTAATTATCACACGGCGTGATACACGAAACCACAAGGAGTTCACTTTGAAAATAGGTGGAAACTCCAGCCTATTCAGTCACTTCAGAGGAAAAAAACAACACGTTTGGTCGATTTTTCGCAGTCTCTTCCTATTAAGTAACACTAACCTTTACGATTAAATCACCTTACCTTTAAATTATCTTACCTTTACCTTTAAATACCTTTAAAACCTTTTTAAATTAACAATAGGCTTTACCTTTTTAAATTAACATAACATCGGTACGATAATTACAAAATAAATCCCAACTAACCACATTTAAAAAAATTGATTGAATTGTATACTATTTCAATTTTTGCTTACTTATCATTTTGTCTATAGTGAAGTCACATTCCAAAAGGACTGCAACCACATTTTCATGTATATTACAGAGCCTACCAAAAAGATTAATTGTGATATCTGGAGTATTTTTGGCAGAAATATGAAAACAGCAGCAGTTTCTCTTGGCAAAAAATTATCGTTGTATTTTACTAATTATTGATTAGTAATTTAAAAGTAGTCTGAGTATAATAAGTATATAAGAAGCATTAAGAAGTATATAGAACCTGGAAGTAGAACTTGTGTAGAACTGGGTCGGAAATTTGAAAGAAAAGAACTTGAGAAGAACTGAGGAAGCAGAACTATGATTGAACTGTCGAGCAGTGAAATCTGTAAATCTGTGCTTAAATAAATAATAAATAGCGTATAATAATGTTCGTCTTATGATAGTTGTTATAATGCTAATTGTTATGCTTTGTAAATGCGAATTTTGTTAATAATATACATTAAAGGTGACGCAAGCTGTTCTTTATAAATTCCCCTAATCATTAACAGCATTTTACATCACCACACCTTCAAAAGTGAAAACTCGACTTGGATGAGATCCTTGATTCGTAAGAAATTAAAAATTTGAAGTAATTATTCTAGCTTGTTTGAAGCAGACGATCTGGCAAAAGAGTTTTGAATAAACCGCCGTCCTAGTACAGATTTTGGATAAACTACCACCCTGGTAAAAGTACTGGAACAACCTCCGTCCGAGTATTTTAGAGTTTCGTACCAAGACCTGACCGGATGCAGAGTTTTCGATTGTTCTGTGTTTTAAATAAAGGTCCCTGGGTCTACCACAGTCCTGTCAAAGAGTACTGTGTATTAAAGTTTCAAATAAAGAACTGCCTTGTGCAAAATTCTAGATTGGTTTTGAAGTCACCACCTACGTCTGTTTTCCGTATTCATCTGAAGAAAGTGTAAATTACAGAAAAATTATTTTTCTATTTAAATTGACAATAACTTTCTTTCCATTTAAAGTAACCCTAGACACCACCGACATTTTACCCCACCACACATACCTGTTTGTATAGAAGGAAATCAGGAATCAGACAGACGCTATAATTTTACTCAAAAATATAAATGTCAGGAAAACTTACATTCTTGAATAGTGCCCGGAACGCAGAGCTCTAGCAAGAACTGCCTGGCTCCCGCCACTACTTGATTGAACACTTGTCTCTGAGTTGGTGTGAAGCAGTTCCTCATGTGCTCGTCAACGCACAAAAACGCTCTCCTTCAGAATTCTGCGAAAAAAAAAGCACATTAAATCAAAAGAATTTGTTGGACCAATGTGACTGACCACTATATGTATTGACCACTTTGTATTGAGACTGACCACTATATGTATTGAGATTGCAATTTTCATGCCAGGATTAAAGCCGCCTGATGGCCAATTGGCTAGAGCTCTGGCCTTTGGTGCCATAGGTTTCAAGTTCGAATCGTGGCGGTGGCATGGATGTTTGTAAGGGTTCGGAATCCACGTTAAACTGTAAATCCCTTTCTAAAGTGCTCAAAAAGTGACCGTAGAGCGACAAACCCAACAATGTCATGCTTAAAAATATTAATTGATCATTAATTTTCTTATACTTTCACATTTCCTATTTATTTATTCGATGAAAGAATTGAAGTATCATTTTACGAAATCTATTTAAATATAAGAGTATTGTTGGAAACTTCCTCAAGTCGTAAGGAAAGATCAACGAGAAAAAGTCATATGACTGTTAATAATCTGTTGATGTCGTTGGACATTTGCGCAATATTTCAAACTAACAAAACTATATTGAAAAAATTGCGTATATTACAGCTGGTAGAAGTGGACTTAAGAATCAATCATTGAAAAATCTATAGAAGTAATAATTTTGGTGTATGTTTATGGCAATCGAATATATTGTAATTGTATATGTATGATAAACGTCGGAAAGCAAGCTAACCATAAAACGAGGGAGACAACACAAGAGCGGCATCTGAATAATACAAAATAAATAATCTATTTTTATCATAATTATCTTAAAAGAGAAGGATTTGATTTAAAAAATTTATTTGAGTGATACTGGTAATAAATATAAGTAAGTGTCATGAACAACAATGTTTATTAAAAAAATTTTTTTTTCTAGTGAAATATCTCAATTTACAATGCATTTGATGTTCTACCTTATATTCCTGAATATGATTCAATCGTTTTTCCCCAAAAAAATGAGAATATTTACTTAGTATATTAATATATTTTTTTATATTCTAGATGTGAAAATTATTTTTGAAGTTAAAAATTATGTACATTCAACAATGTTACAAGATCAGCTCGTTGTCAGGAACAGCCATAGAGAACGGCAACTATGGAAGGCATTAGTTAATTGAAATGTACAAAAAGGACGTAAATTCAATAGTCTCGGCCTATGCTAGGCGTATAACGGCTTCAAGAAGAGGGCCTCTTTCAGTTTCATAAGAACACTTTGATTTTTATTCACAAGCACTATACATATATATAAATAGAGAACTCAGGGTTATTATGCAAATAAATGCAAATTGAAAACATTAATTTGATCACAAGTACACGATTAAATCCACAAGTACAGTTCACTCCAAGGTCGGAGATTTTCAGAGTTCTCGAGTCTACGTCGAATCTCAAAATACGTGGTTTACGGCAGACTTTAATTATCAACACGGCGTGATACACGAAACCACAAGGGGTTAACTTTGAAAATAGGTGGAAACTCCAGCCTATTCAGTCACTTCAGAGGAAAAAACAACACGTTTAGTCAATTTTTCGCAGTCTCTTCCCTGTTATCTCGAAAACCTCCATTTTTGGAAAATCCGTCAAGGGAGGGGGGGGGGGGCAGTTTCCATCACTTCTCATTCGAGTAGACATTTCTCAGCTCGTGCTCTATCACCAAACACGATGAAGCAACTCATGATGTAGTCCATATTCCATCTGTAATTGTTTCGACCTGCGAATGTCGCATAGACATTCGCTAATTTCATGAGTTTCACTATACATGATACCTAATATCTGCTGCCAGATTTGAGTGACTGGTTGCTCTCATTAGTACAAAAATACTAAATGCATGTAATATAACTACCCAAAAATACTGCTTGTCTGCTATAAAATTTGAGTGATGGGTTTTTATTATGTACTTGTTGAATATGCATACTCCTGAGAATGAAATGATAAAACTCTTCTCGTTAGAAAAATGATACAACAATAATGTTGTAGTATTTGTCTGTTAATATCTGTACTTGTCTGTAATGGTGTAGTCTTTCTGTAGTACTGTTAGAGCAGAAGACCAGAAACTGTTAGACCAGAACAAGCTAAAATTTGACATACGTTGTCATATATTTAAAGTTAGTTAAATTGAAAGAAGATTTTTTTTTTTTACGAAATTCTCAATTTCCCATTTTTAAATCTACTTTTTAAAACTGTCAAATGATTTATTTATTTATTTTTGCTTCTTTTAAAATTGGGTGAACTCGATAATGAAAATTATGAAAGTATCTTTTACTGATAAGAACTATCTAGTGAGTTTTTTTTTTTTTGTATTTTTACCATTACACATGCAGTTGTGACACTTATCTCTGAAGAACTATTCGTAGTATACGTGATCTTGAGGTTCCTGCTATAAAAAGAAGATTCAAAAATAAATTTAACTGCTTAAAAGAATGCATTCTGTTTATTTCACCATCCACAAATCTTCAAAGCACCTCAATTAAAAAAATTAAACTTGACTATTGTTTTAAAATGTTTTATAAATCTTAATGCACGTGAAGAAAAAAAAAATTGTTTTTAATTCAAAAGTTTTTAAAAATTCAATTTTTTTTTAACGATTTCTTTTAAATAATTGATATTATTGGTTTTTTTTTCTGTGAATTGAAACATGGATTTAGGGTTTTCTAAATGACATATTGCAGAAACTATTTATTAACTTACAAAAAGTAGCATGAAATTGTAATTAAAAAAATTTTTTTAACTTTTCGGTAAGTGTCATTCTACGAAAGAGAATAAAATAACATAAGTTTAAATACTACACGAAAATTCTTTTTTATTCTTTTTAAAACTTGATACCATAGCCTGTTATGTTATTATTATTATTTTTTTACGAAGTGGAAGTAGTGAGAATATCTCTTGGAAGAAAAAAGCTCTTCAACTACGAAGGTGAAAAGATCAACAAACTTGATGCATCAAATCAATGACCTCACGAGCAACACCAAGCTGAATAAATAAAAATAAAAATAAATGTGTTTTGAAAATCAGTAATTTGATTCGCTAAAAATCTTTAGAAATAAAAGCTTGTGATTTACTTCCAAGCATCGGTGGTTCAGTGGTAGAATGCTCGCCTGCCACGCGGGCGGCCCGGGTTCGATTCCCGGCCGATGCATGATTTCTTTTTTTTTTTAATTACGATTTAATATAGATTTTATTAATTAATTTTTTTAATGATAGATTTTAATTAATTACATGCGTCTGGATTACTCAATTAAATAAATTTAAATAATAGTATATCTACGCTAATATCATCATCAGTGACGCAACAGTCCTATGGTTGACCAAGGTCGTCGGCCTATTGGCAGATTTCGAGAGAGGAGGTGTTTTCTTTTTTTTATGAAGTAGGTTTGTAAGTGGCGTTCTGGCACTCGGTACCATAGATTTCGAGTTCGAGTCCCGGGGGTGCCAAGGATATTTGTCGTAGTTTGGAATCCACTTTAAGCCATAGGTCCCAGTCTGATATGATCGTAGAGCGTCATAGAGACCAATCAGACTTCTTACCCACATCATTCCCAAACTGTAAAGGGGCAACTCAGCTCTAGGCATAGTTATGTGGCGTGGTGTAGTAGTAGTAGTAGTTTTACTAGACCGGAACCTATGGTTTAAAGTGGATTCCGAACAAACATTCATGGCACCGCCGAGACTCGAGCCTGAAACCTTCAGTTCGAGCGCCAGAGCGCTAGTCACTCTACCAATAAACTAACCAAACTCTAATAAACTAACCAAAATTAATGGATATTTATTAAATATAATATGCGATACGGAAAACATAGAGGCAACCCGTAGACAAAATGCTTTTTATCATTTATTTGTGCCGCAAAACTGTTTTATAACTACTGAATTTTAAGGATATTGTTTTAAAATTAATAGTTTTACCTATTACCTTTTTTAGCTAACTGGTTTTAATCAATATTTTTTTTTAACTATTAGTTTATGATGTTATCCTCAAATCATTGAATTCGTAGATTTGAACAGATTTAATTGATCATGGCATATTTATTTATCTTACAGCAGGTTTGGTTCGATGCTCTACGGTCATTTTGTGCACATTTCGGGGTAATTAGACCGGGACCTACAATTTAAGATGGATTCCGAACCCCTCACAAACACCCATGTCACCGGCAGGAATGAAACCTCATGCCTGTCCTGCCAAATTTCTAAATTTTTATTCTATTTATCTGTGAAATATTTTTATTTTCATTTACTTTTCATTTTACAATTGTATTAAATCGCTATTCTTCAGATTGAAGATTTTCTCAAATAGTATGACAAGAACAACTACGCTATGGCACTCATATTCAGTCAAGCAGAATGAATATAAATGAAAAATAAATCATATTTTAATGGAGTATTTACTATGTCCATATGTACCTTTATATTTACTCGATTTGGAAAACACATAATCCAAAATGTTTATTAATAAAATTTTAAAAATATGTATATCATAAAAAAACTAATCATTGGAAATATTTTATAGTTATTTCTAAAGATGCCTCACACCAAAACAATCTAAATAAAGCCAATTATAATCCAAGTTCCCCAAAAGCTAGCAATTGACTCGAGAGTGACAAGAACTTTCCAGTAGAAAATGAATACTATCTTTCCTTACAATCGGGTGCTTCGGTTGTAGGAGACAATATGGCACTGCTGTCTGTTCGTATGCCCAAAAATATGTATGATGGTGTTCTGTAGAGTGTAATTGCATAGTTGAACCAGTTTGTTAAACCACGTGTTGAATGATTTTGATTTTAAATTTAATGCTTTTTTTTTAATTTTGATTTTTTCTTGGTCGGGATCATCATTATAAAAACCAAATTCCTAGAGAATGTGTTCTATAGGTTGTAGCCTTTTTTTTCTCACGAGAACAGTTTTGGCATTCCCAGGAGAAAGGAATGCATTCCTATTTGAAAAATATATAATAAACCCATCATTCAAATTGACAACAGACGAGCTTTTATTCTGGGTAGTCATATTACGTGCAATTAGTGTTTTGTACTAATGAGAACAACTTGTCGCTCAAATCTGATACCAGATATTTGGTATCGTGTATAATGAGACTCAAGAAATTAGCGAATGTCTGTGCGATATCCACAAGTCGAAACAATTACAGATAGAATATCAATCAGTTGATATTCATGAGTTGTTTATCGTGATGGGTGATAGACCACAAGTTGAGAAATGTCTACTTCAATGAGAAGTGAGGGAAGTTGACATTCCCCCACTCTTGACAGATTTTTTTAAAAGGAGTTTTTTGGTGAAGGGAGAAAGTTCAGCGACGAATTGTTGTGTCTGCAGAAGTGTGTTTAGGGCCGGAGATTCCCCCTGTTTTCCAAAGTGAATTTTTTGATTTCGTGTATCACGCCTTGATACACGAAATTATGATAATTAAGGTCTGCCACAGACCACATATGTTTAGATTAAACGTAGACTCGAGAACACTGAAAATCTCTGACCTTGGAGTGAATTGTACTTGTGAATTAAATTTAAATCTTTAAATTTCATTTTTGTAAATAATAAATTATAATAATAATAATATATATATATAAGGGTCTGAAATGGCCGAATGGCTAGCGCTCTGGCGCTCGGTACCACAGGTTTCGGGTTCGAGTCCCGGCGGTGCCATGGATGTTTGTAGTGGTTCGGAATCCACTTTAAACTGTGGGTCCCGGTCCTAATAGGATCGTAGAGCGTTGCGGGGGCATTGTTACTCCGCTTCCGTGGCTTGTCTTCAAGTTACATGCGCCCCTGGGTAGTGCAAAGTGAGTAACGTCTGTGCAGCTCTTGCCTTTAGGTATCAAGACCAAGCTGTCTAAGTGTTTGCCAGCTGCATTAGAAATATATATACATATAAATATAGTGTTTGTAAATAAAAATTAAAGTGTTCCCATGAACCTGAAAGTGGCCCTCTTCTTGAAGCGATTATAAGTCTAGTATAACCCGAGACAAAGGTCCTAGAAGTGTGTGGGAAATAATGTCGTTCCCTTCTTTTCACTCACTCTCGCCCTCCAAATAGAGGTTTGGTTTTTCGCTCTACGGTCATCTTGTGCACACTTTGGGCTGAACAGACCGGGACCTACAATTTAACGGGGATTCCGAACCACCTACAAACATCCATGCCACCGCCAGGATTCGAGCCTGAACCTGGGATACCAAAGGCCAGAGCGTTAGCCACTTGGCCACCAGGCCGCCTCCAAATAGTGTTATGCCTCCGATTGACTTATCATTTACGCATTATGTGTTAATATCAATACGTGAAAAGAAAATTAATTAAGAAATCAAAAAGTTTTAACTTTTAATTCAATGAATTCTGCTGTTGTGCTACATTTTAATGGGCATTTTATTGTAGCTCTAACTTTTAACAGAATGAATCTTGTTTTTGTTCTACTTTTTAATTTCATGTACGTTATTGTTGTTTTCAAGTACCGCGCACTTTCACTGGAAGGCAATCTCTATTGGAACTGCAGATATATAGCAAATTCAATGTTACTTCAGATATGCAGTACATTCATCGTGCAACACGGAGAGCCGCTACACAGCAATTAGAATGCATACCCAAGGATGGTATTTTCGAGGGTTAACACAGTAATTACCTTCTACCTGAACCCAACAGAAAGATTTTCAGATACAGATGGAAAGCTATTTACTCCAGTCACAAAGAGAATAAGTTTTAGCTTAATAGTTAATGTGTAGGTCAGTATTACAAAGAGATAAATACAGTTTCATTCCAATACTCACTTGCAAACGTGTAGAAGCTCCAGGCGGGTGGTGACGAGGGCCAGATCTTTTCCTTTTGTGACGAACTGTAAGGGATTCCAGGCAGCTCTGGAGCTGGTGCAAAGTGCATTCTTCCGCAGAAGTCCTCACTTCACAAAACATAGAATAAAATGTCAGTTTCATAAATGTCTTGTAATGAGTTATTAAATTCCAGCAATATTGTCATCATTGATATAATTCCTTTCTGATAAAGTAAAAACATAATAAACGAGTACATGCAATAAATTAACAAAAACGTTATTATATGAGATTGCAAGTAGCTTTTTTACTTTACACATGCTGTTTGACAGTGGTGATTGCAATGAACAACGGATGGCGGATTCGAACTTGGGTCCTTCTTCAAACTAGTCATGAACGTTACCTCTTCTGGGCAAAATCGGCCGTTTAAAAGTTAACATGACCCTTGTATTCAAAAAACTCAAAAGGGTTCTCGGAAACATATTAATGTTCATTTCTCTTATTTATATTCGAAATAGTTAGCTTATATTTAAATACTGCATTTGTTTTCTTGTATGAGTTTATCGAACCTTCTAACTATGCATTTTCTGTTTAAAATATAATATTATCAAATAACTTACAATTTGTTTAAAAAGGTAATTTTTTTTTTTATATTAGATTTTTTGATCAACACTACTAGAGCTATTTGACAAACTCCAGTTTCCGAAAAGTTTTCAAAATTTAACTTTATTTTAAATTATTTAATTAAATTTATACTATTAATTATTATTATTATTCAATACTATTTCATTAAAAACTTTTTAATGAAATAGTATTTTAAGAAATAAAATCTTCTCATGAAATTAATCCATCAAGAAATATTCATAAAGTTTCAATAATCTCATTTTGAATCGTATACTTCAAAGAACATTGTAAAAAAATTTTTATGTTTAAAAAATGAAAAATAAACTTTAACAAGCATTCTTGTGGTGATATTTTTTCTCATCCTGATTATTGATTGCATTTCTTTTTTGATGATTAATGGAACAGAGTAAAGATATAGATCACTATCTGTAAAGTGGATTAAATTTACTGCATTTTTCAAAGATTCGTATCAGTTTTAATACGTGAGCCTTTCATTTGATGCAGAAAAGCAAGATTTCATTTTAAACAAGATTTATTTGTCGCAGTTGTATACGAAGAAATTTCGACCAATGATTTGTTTTCAGAATAAAGTTTTTATCTAATCAATGGATATTTATTCTCGAAAATACTTGCTTTTAAATAAAATCATTTATTAAATTGAAGAAAGGAATGTTAAATTTATAAAAGAGAAATAGCTTTTAAATATTAATACAATTTTATGATAATAACTCATTTTTAGGACTTATATGCTTTTATAATGCTACAATAAAGTTTCCCAAATTCAGTAGTGGTATGCTCTACGCATGCAAGGTTTTTTTTCTTCTTTATAATGCAGCTGGCAAACATTTTTAGACAGCTTGGTCATGGATGCCTAAGGAAAGCGCTGTACAGACGTTACTCACTTTGCATTACCCAGAGGGCGCGTGTAACTTGCAGATAAGCCACGGACGCGGAGTAACAATGCCCCGCAACGCTCTACGATCCTATTAGACCGGGACCTACGGTTTAAAGTGGATTCCGAACCACTACAAACATCCATGGCACCGTCGGGACTCGAACCTGAAACCTGTGGTACCGAGCGACAGAGCGCTAGCCACTGAGTATAATGTAGCATTTTTATTATGGGAAGAGTTTTGGCATTTCATTCCGAGGAAAGAGGTATTATTCTTGATAACAACTCATCACTGATATTTGACAGCAGACACGCAGTGTTGTGGGTAGTTATGGTATTACATGCAATTAGTGTTTTTCCTAATGAGAATAATCTGTCACTCAAACCGATAGCAGATAAGCAGTGTCATGGATAATGATACATAATGAAATTAACGACTGTCTGTTTGACCTTCACAGGTCGAAACGATTACAGATATGGAACGGGACTACGTCATGAGTTGCTGCATCGTGATGGATGATAGACCATGGGCTGAGAAAATATTTACTCTAATGAGAAGTGAGGGAAGCTGAATCCCTCCTTGGCGATTTTCTTAAAGGGAGGAGAAGAAGAGTGTTCTGCGACGAGTCGACAAGAAGTGTTGCCTTTTTCTATGATGTGACTGATCAGACCGATCAAACTACTTGTGGTTTCGTGTATCATGCTGTGTGATAATTAAGGTATAGTGTTGGCAGTTGGTTAAAACACAGACCAGGTGTTTTAGATTCGTCAGACTCGAGAACACTGAAAATTGTCCTTGCTCCTTAGAGTGAACTGCCCTTGCAAATCCAATTTATACCTAATTTTCATTTTTTTTTGTAAATAATAATTTGTTACACATAGAGTTCTTTATATATACGTAGGTCTAGTCGCATGTATCACGCCGTG
>BPLR01010963.1:0-18858 GCA_021605095.1 Caerostris extrusa
TCATTAATACTTCTCATGACTTTGGTCAAATTTGTTTAAATTTGTGTAAAATATTTTTTTTTTTTTTTTATTCCTATTTCCTTTTGTATTGATCTCGCAAATTTGAAATAAAAAATAAAAATAATTACTTCTTGGTCAGTTGAAATTACAATAACTGTTTTTTTTTAATTCGTCGTTAATAACTGCTTTTTTTTTTTTTAAATTTTTTTAATTTTTTAAAAAAATAAGTAATATAAAAAATTTCCAAAGTCACCCTTGTATTTTTATTAATTATCGTAATTAATGAATAATATTTTGGAACAAGATTATACAAATATATATAAGAGAATGTGAACTAATAGTAGGAATTGAAAAAAAAAGGCTATCAAGTTGAAATTTTTCTTCCATATGGGCCATCTACCATGAGATACATGTAACTTAACTGAAAACTCACCAATTACCAAATGACCAATTAATGATGGAAAAACTGTATCATGTTTCAAGTGTCATCCATTCTCATAATTTTTTAAAAGAAATTGAACTTGAGGGGATGAATAAAAAATATTTAAGTGAACGATTGTACTCTTGAACAAGATATATATAGGAGATGTGAACCATTATTGAAACATGAAAAATATGAACACTCTAATCAAATATATTCACGAAAATTCTTTCAAATTCTGTCAAAACCAGAAGAAAGAAAATTCTAAATGAAAAGAAATATTGCTTCATTGTCATGTTAAGCTACTCCGAAATCTCTTTACTTCATCTATAACGCTGGAGTTAGCTGGAATGTATTATAAATGTTGGAGAAGCGGGGCATCTTGAGAGATTCAGGGAAAAAGGGATGATGGGGTCGCAGGTGCCTCCAGAACTGGGCGAGGGAGGAGGACTGGCAAACAATCTGCCAACTCAGCCAACCACATAAGTGCAGCAAGTAGTATAGTAACTTTGATGGAGAAGATGTAGCATCAACTATTATATGTTAAGATTCGTCAGAAGTATTTTAACTTAATATATTGAACTGAAAGATAAAAATAGGATGAAATGGACCGCAGATGAAAAACTTCAGGTATGCCAGGACTATTTACAAATAAATTTTTCAACAATAGCAAAATGTCGCTGTGGAGCATCGGCCCATATAATTTTATCTCGTGACTATAAACATTGCTTTGAAAATATTGTTACGCCAATCGTACTCATTAATTACAGATGCTTTTAAGATATTATTGTCGATTAAATGAATATTAGGCACAATACCAAATACTTTTCATCTTGAAGTAATATTTCTTTTTGTACTTTTAAACGATTGAATACAGAATATTTAAGATCATCCTTGGATTTCATGTTATATCCTTACTGTTCGAAAATATATTTCGATATGTGTGAAAAGATAGAATAATAAAGAAAATTATAACATAATAATTAAAAATGTAACAGAAAATCATGTCAGAAGCTATTTCACCCATTTGGATTCTGACTATCAACTCGCAGAATATAAATATTTTCTTCGTTAAGTTTCTGATTTATGATGCCACTCAAACCAATTTCTTCTGTTCTTTCATTTTCATACTTTTCGTGAAGAGTCACCGTACACTCATTGACCCTAAAAAGATCAGAAGCTACTTTCTTTGTTATAATAATCTAACTGAAATAGTTAATTCCAATCTAGCAGTTGCATTTCATACTGGAACCAATCTCTGAACTTCCTTGTCTTCCGACTACCTACCAATCTTTCTTTTTCTTGATATTTTATCACTAATTTGGGTCGTAGGATTTGATAACTTTCCAACCTCCACCCTTTCGAGTCACAGTGTTTTGGAAATTTTTTTTACAGGGTGTAACTTCTTGCCGCTCTTACCCTGTTATCCATCATCTGCTTTAACAAATCTGAACACAAAAGTGCTGTAAATTTAGAATTATGCAGTTCATTTTATTAAATCAATTGTTCGTAATGCCTACTATTTTATTTTTATTTTTATTTTTTTTTTATTTTTTTTTTTGTTAAAACACAAATCAATACAATTGAACATATCGCACTATATTCTATGATATTTCATTTATTGATGGCTGTGTGTTTCGTTTGAAGTAGATTGTATGTGATGTTTGTTTGGATGTAGGTTATATGTGATGTTTGTTTGATGTAGGTTATATGTGATGCTTCGTTTGATGTAGGTTGTATGCAATATTTCGTTTATTGTAGGCTTTATGTGATTCTTCGTTTATTCTAGGTTACATGTGATGTTTCGTTTATTCTAGGTTGTATGTGATGTTTAGTTTGATGTAAGTTGTATGCGATGTTTCGTTTGATATAGGTTGTATGCGATGTTTCGTTTAATGTAGGTTGTGTGATGTTTAGTTTATTCTAGGTTGTACGTGATGTTTGGTTTATTATAGGTTGTATGTGATGTTTCGTTTGATATAGGTTGTATGTGATGTTTCGTTTGATATAGGTTGTATGTAATGTTTCGTTTGATATTGGTTGTATGCGATGTTTCGTTTAATGTAGGTTGTATGCGATGTTTCGTTTAATGTAGGTTGTATGTGATGTTTGTTTAATGTAGGTCGTATGTGATGTTTCGATTATAGTAGGCATTATGTAATATAGGCTTTATGTAATATTTCGATTATTGTAGGCTTTATGTGATTTTTCGTTTATTATAGGCTTTATGTGATGTTTCGTATATTGTAGGTCATATGTGATGTTTCTGTTTATTCTAGGTTGTATGTGATGTTTCATGTGATATTTCGTTTATTGTAAGTTGTATTTCATGCTTGGTTTATTGTAGTCTTTATATAATTTTTCGATGTGATAATGAGACAATAAAATTCTACTTAGATTTATAACAAAGAGTACAATTAATAAAATTGTAGCACCATTGCCGTCTTCAATATAACTTCAGTAATTATTTCTTCTTCTTTACTGGCATCACAGCCTTGAGCCTCCAACGCAACAGCTCCATCTTCCTCGCTCAAATGTTAATCTCTTCCAGTTAATAATTTTCAGCTGTCAAGATCTCTTCGACACTATCAATCCACCTTTCACTTGGTCTTCCTACTGTTGAACAATTTACATAACATAATCCTTTTAAGGATGTTACCTTCATCTCTGCGATGTACATGTCCGAGCCAGGGATTATTTGTGATTTGATGTATCTCACAATGTCTCTATTTTTAATTAGGTATTCAATTACTTTGGATTTCTAATCCATATACTATTGTCAACTCTTTATCCAAAAATGTTTCTCAAAAATTTTCCTCTCAAAGGCTCTGATGTAATCCAAGTTCTTAGCTTTTAATGTCCACGTTTCTCCAGCATAAGTGACAATTAGCCTTATTAGAATCCTATAAATCAAAAGTTTTGTTTTTTACGTGAAATAAATCTGTTGTTATACAGCTTTTTATTTGCGTAAAATGCTCGATTACCGGCATGTACTCTTTTCACATACTTCTATGGATACTATTACCGTTATTAAGATAGCTCCCAGATACTTGAAATGTGATACTTCTAAAATATGGCTCAAAAGTTCAATTCTGTAATCAGTTTAGTTCTGTAATAATTCTGTATTGTAGAAATTTATTAAAAGCTATAAATAAATAAGTAAGTAAATAATGGAGTAGTTGTGTAAATGGATCACAATGTCTCTATTTTTAATTAAGTGTTCAATTTCTTAGTTTGGTCTTCTAATTTATATACTATTGTCAACTCTTTGTCCAAAAATTGTTCCCAAAATTTTCCTCCCGAAGGCCCTGATATAATACAAGTTTTTAGCGTTTGATGTCCACCTTTCTCCAGCATAAGTGACAATTGACCTTATCAGAATCCTATAAATCAAAAGTTTTGTTTTTCGTGAAATAAATCTATTGTTATACAACTTTTATTTGTGTTAAATGCTCGATTACCGACATGCACTCTTTTCACATACACCTCTATGGATATTATTGTATTGTTACTTAAGATAGTTCCCAGATATTTGAAATGCGATGCTCCTAAAATATGGCTTAAAACAAGGGTGGCTAACCCGCGGCCCGCCCTGAATATTTTTCCGCCCGTGAGATTTATCACCCTTTTACAAAAATATATTCATTTTATAATGACTAAAGTAGTGAAAGCCAATGTATTAAAGAATACATTATTTATGCATCCATATATTTAAAATTACATCAAACATGCAAAAGAAATAAGAAAATTTACAGCTAATTTTGAAAGCCAATTCAATAATGTGGAGTACAATAAAATTTTTGAAATATATCCATTTCCCTTTCACGTTGAAATCAAGTTTTCTCCAGAATATCTCGAAATGGAACTGGTTGACTTATAATGAATTATTGAATTAAAACGCATTATTGAAACATCACAATCAAAAATTGATTTTTACAACACTTACGTCCCAATTTTTTCTTTTTCTTTACTTTTTTTTTTTTTTTTTTTCCTATTTCAGAAATCTGTCAAAATTTTTGTCAGCGCTTTGGATTCAACTTACACCTGAGAATAGTTTTTTTCGAAAATGAAATTGACGAAACACACTGAAACATAACGAAAGCAACACCCATTAACTGTCGAAATTATGAAAAAAAATTAACTTCGATTTTGAAATAATATATGACAGATACTGCCTATTTTATTTATGAGTTTATAGTTGTGAGTCTACAGTTATTATCTTGTAATATCAAATATAACAGGTTGTATGTTTCACTTTAAGTATCCTCAGTGACCATCCCTAGATACGCACAGTTGATTGTTGATAGCAGGGCAAACTAGACTCTTAGTCGAAGTCGTTAGCGCTTTTGGTTCAACTTACACCTGTCAATCGGTATTTTTCTGAAATGAAATTGATCAAACACAAAACACGCTTAAACATAACTGATGCTAACCTGCAAAACCAATTACGACGTGCAAATACCCAAATTGTGATCGATTTGCAAAAGCTGGTAAGAGTGGAGAAACAAATATTTCACCTAGTAAAATAAATATTTTTTAATAAAAAAAATATTTAATATAAATGAAGTATTATAATATATATAATATAATTATACAATAATAATAATAACTATAAATGAAATATAATATATATATATATATATATATATATATATATATATTATATTTTATTTATATTTTTATATTATATTTTATTTATATTTTTATATTTCGTTTATATTTATATATTTTTTATATTTCCTTTTAGTGTTATATATTTCTTTACAATGTGCGTTTAGTATCATTATTATTATATTATCTAAGTTTACATATAAGAATAATAGTAAACACAAAAAATAATAACTCATTATGTTTAAATTTTTCCTCCAAATAAATGTCTGTAGTGGGTCTAAATCTAATAAGAGGATATATAATTTTATATGTGGCCCGCGGAGTTATGATGCATTTCAAAGTGGCCCGCAAGATCATTTGAGTTGGCCACCCCTGGCTTAAAAAGTTCACTTCTGTTAACAGTTCGGTTCTGTAATAATTCTGTTAACAGTTCTGTTCCGTAGAAATTCAATAAAAGTTATAAATAAATAAACAAGTGATGTAGTAATTGGGGGAAATGGATCACCGTGTATCGAAGAAGTGTTTTTCATTGAGTTTCATTGTTCAGGAAACAGTTCTGCTTTTGTCGACAGCAATGAGGCTAAGGCATTTCATTTCTGATTCTCGTTTTATTTTACACGCCTCAAACAGGACTGCCTTTTCTAACATGCCTGCCACTTGAAATTCAGAGCGATATCGATTTCCAGAAGGGTTTTCCAGGAGCACAAAATCATTCTTTGTCTCGATTGGGTTCGGGGATTTTTCTTTTTAATTATTCCTCTACAATTAAGTACTGTCAACTGATTTCGTAATGGCTTCGCTAGTGCCTTAAGAATGAGATCGCAATGCCAGACGACTGTTACATTAAAAGGATAGTTTTTAGAAAATAAATTTGGATGTTGATTAAGGATTGCTATATCGAAGGAATACACTGTGAATCAAAGATGGCCTGTAAATAGATATGTAAGCAATATTTGATAACTCGCAGCTACTAATAGAACAGGACTAATATTCAGTGATTCACAAACTAGGTGCACTGCCCACTGATGGTGTTTTTTTCTCACTAGAATTGAAACATTTCGTTCCCAGTAGAGAGGAATGTATATTCTTTAACAAGTGCAAAATAACAACCTATCATTCAAATCTGACAGCAGATAAGCAGTGTCATGGATAGTTATATTACATGCAATTAGTGTTTTGTACTAATGAGAACAACCTGTCACTCAAATCTGATAGCAGATATTGAATGTCATGAATAATGAGACTCATGACATTAGCGATTGTTTGTGCGATCTTCACAGGTCGAAACAATTACAGATGGTATATGGAGTGAACCTTGAGTGGACCATGAGTTGTTGCATCGTGATTGGTGATAGACCCTTGTCTGAGAAAGTGTCGACTCCACTGAGAAATTATTAAAACTGACCCCTCCCCTCTTGACGGATTTTCTTAAAGGGAGGTTTATGGAGAAGAAGAAAAGTATATTTTGCAACGAGTCGACAAGAAGTGTTGTTTTTCTTTTTTCTCTGAAGTGGCTAAATAGGCCGGAGTTTCCGCCTGTTTTCAAAATGAGTATCTTTGGTTTCGTGTATCACACCGTATAGTAATTAAAGTTTACCGCAGAGCTGGTGAAATAAATTCGTCGTAGACTTTTAGAACTCTGAAAATCTCCTTCCTTGGAATGAACTGCACTTGCAAATCAAATTTAATTCTTTATTTTTTTTCCTTTTTTTCAAGTAATAAATTGTAATGTAATGATTGTAAATAAAAATAATAATAATAATATTGTATATAAAAATTAAGGTGTTCCATGAACCTGAAAGTGGCCCTCTTCTTGAAGCCGTTATAGGTCTAGTATAGGCAGAGACGTTACAATTAGGATACGATGAAAAGATGGAAGTGAATCATTTCTCACAGAAACAAATCAATTTACATTAGAAATTTAGCAAAAAATAATATGTAAAAACTTTATTAATCAGCAAACTTTAATTAACAAGTATTTCCAAATCAATTGGTAATTAGTCTGTGATTAACATTAAATTCTCGATTTTTAATCTAAAATATTTAACATCGTGATTCCTTTCATAGCAATTTATTTACGCTACGATAGATAGTGTCCGAATAAAAAATATTTAAACTATCTGTTTAAAAATCAAAACAAAATATTTCTTAATAACCAGCAGAAAATTTTCTTCAATGGAAAACCTATTATGATCAATGGAATAAAAATATTCTATTAGTTTAGCAATAAGAAATCGTTTTCTTCCAATGCAATATTGATTTGCAACTGATAACAAGTAATATAAAAAAATGTAAAGTCAATTCCTACTTTTTTTTTCACTACATTGCAGAAAAGTCCCTTACAAATAGAGTTGAAATTTTCCTCTTACATCTGGCGCCATCTATTATCAGATACATGCAACTTAAATCTAAAAAAAAAAAAACTAAAACTAATTAATTAAATTTACTGAATGAATTAATATTTGAAAAAACTGTGTTAATATCCAGTGTCATCCACTACAAGTTAAAAAAAAAAATTTTTTATTCATGGATCCAGTTCAAATGCATTTTAAGAACGATTGAAAATTTGAACAAGACATATATAAGGAGATTGTGAACTAATAGTAGGAATTGAATAAGAATAATATTTTAACAAATCTCACTTTTTCACTCATGGATAAACAACAAATGTCTATTATATATTTTTTATTTATGTACATAAACAATATAATTAATCTATTTATCTATCCAACTTTATCTATATATATATGTAAAAAAGGATGTTTATGAATATTTCAGCTTAACTTAAAGGCTTATTATAACACTTAGAAGTTTAGTTATTTCCTTTAATTTAATGTTTTATTTGAAAAAATTCGTAGCTAAAAATTGCAAAAACTTTTTTTATATTAATCATTTTTAATTTTAATAAAAGCTGTATTTTTTTTTAAAGCTATCATATTTTCATATCACCAAAAGGCGCCAGCCTGGAAAATGGCGTCACATGGTGGCAAAATGGCGTGCTCTTTCACATACTTTAGTATTAATACTATTGTCGTTACAATTATTTACTACTTATAAATATTATCTTTAAAGGTTATTATAGAAAAATAAATTACTTTAACGTTTTAAAGTTCGTCTTTATAACAAAATATTCATTTCAATACCCTAACAACTTAAAAATCAAACTCATTACATTGCTGGTATTTTACTTGAACTGAAAAAAAAAAAAAAAATCACGGTTAAGACGTTTTTATTGTACCTCAATTCCAGACAGTGAATTAAACTATTCAGCCTTTATTATTATTTCTTTTATGATTAGAATGATGACAAAATCACTTCATCACAAAGCAACAGGCATTTTATTTATCACAGTGACCTTAAGGCGAAAAGAGGTCACAACAATCTGAGATCTGTGACGTCACTCTGTCTGTTAACACAGACGATCTGATAAAGACTAGCAGGGCGATGCCAGTAAACAGTTCCAAATATTAAGTTACACTACAGACGATAATAAAACTAAACTGTTTCACTTAATTCAGTTAATTGAATCTTGGTTGTAAATTTATGCATAATTTTTTTCTTCTCCAATTACAGTACTTACTACGGTGCATAAAATGTTTTTTTTTTTTTTATTTCCAATGGCAGATTATGAACAATTACAGCAATAAAAAGAACAACGAAAAAAAAAAAAAAAAGAACAGAGAATACAACAAAACATGCTGAAACAGAGTTCATTAATCTAACTTACACTAGCCTCCCAATATCGCTCGGCGAAAAAGTCTTGCTCAAAGCAGGACAGTGAAGTAGATGCGTGGAGTCCATGGCCTCTCCAGAGGTGCATATCGGAGAAGGAACAATATTGAGTCTGTAAAGATGGGTGTCGCTTGTCAAATTAGCCTCCATAATAGTAAAGACATCAATATCCTTCTCGCACAGAGTCAGCAAAAGCTCTGCGCACTTAGATTGAGAGTGCATAAAATGTAAGACCAATTTTTTTCTTCAAAAACTCTTTGTTTATTCTTCCAAATTTATTTCATCGCCTTCAAAGTAATCCTCTCCGGACACAATGCACTTATGGAACCTTTTTTTCCAATTCTCAATACATGCTACAAAGTCATCGGCGGGGATGGACTTCAAAGCGCGTGGCGATTCACGTTGAATCTCTTCAATCGACTCAAAACGGTGTCTCCGAAATGGTCTTTTGAGTTTAAAGAATAGCCAGAAGTCGAACGGTGGGAATACGGTGGTTGTGGAACGATATGTGTTTCCTTTTAGCGAAAAAATCACGAAGAATCAATGCAGTGTGAGCTGGCGCATTCAGTGTTTTCGGTACCAATCGAGATTTGGTGCGTTTGAGGCCCAAAATGGAATTGGCCGATCCTTTTGAAATTCCAACATCAGCAGCAAGGTTACTAATTGTAAATCGACGGTTTGCAAGCCCCAAATCTTTAATTTTTGGACGGGAGCTTCGTCGGTTGAGTTGTGGGTAGACCAGAGGGCTCTTTGTCTTCAACGCGTTCTCTGCCTTCTTTGAATAAAATTTAATGCCAGTTCTTTGCTCAATTTATTCAGACATTTCAAAAATCGCCGGAATCAGTTTTAGCTTTTCACAAAGCCAAGCGTAACTCAAACACTAATGAATATTTTAATTTCAAATTTAATTCAATTAATTGTGACGTCACTCTGTCTGTCAACAGCAGACGATATGATAAAGACCAGCATGGATGATTCCAATAATCAGTTCCAAATATTAAGTTACACTACAGACGATAATAAAGCTAAACTGTTTCACTTAATTCAGCTAATTGTATCTTAGTTGTAAATTTTTACATAAATTAATTTTTCTTTCACTTACAGTACTTACAACGAGGAGAACATTGTGTTTAAAAGTAATTACATTTATGTTTGTGAAAATTGCAACGCCAAGAAGAAATCAGCGTGACAATTATTCCACATAATTCCCTAGATACGCACAGTTGATTGTTGATAGCAGAGCAAACCAGACTCTTAGTTGAAGTTGTTAGCGTTTTCGGTTCGACTTACAACTGCGAATCGTTTTTCTATAATGAAATTGGCCAAACACAAAACACGCTCAAACATAATGGACGCTAAACTGCAACACAAATTACGATTATGTGCAAATACCCAAATTGACCAAAGCAGTTGCAAAAAGCTAAGTGATAGAACGGATAAACAACTATCGCACTAGTAAAATAAATATTTTTTAATCATTTTTTTTTTTTTTTATTTCGTTTATATTTATATATTTTTTTATATTTCGCTTATATTTATATAATTTTTATATTTCATTTTTAATGTTATATATTTCTTTACAATGTGCGCTTAGTATCATTAATATTATATTATCTATGTTTACATGTATGAATAATATTAAACGCAAAAATAATAACTCATTATGTTTCAATTTTTCACTCCAAAACAATGTCTATAGTGGGTCTAAATCTAATAAGGGGATATATAATTTTATATGCAGCCCGCGGAGTTATGATGTATTTTCAAAGTGGCCCGCAAGATCATTTGGCTGGCCACCGCTGTATTAAGCTAAGATGAAGAGGAACCAATATTGAGTTTGTATAAAAAAAATTTTTTGTTCATTTCATTTTAAAATGTATACCCATTTTTTAAGGCCTCTGACCTTTAAAAAATATTAACAATAAACGGAAATACAATATGGCAAATGAGAAAATATTATTATTTAAAAATTGGGAAGGGGAAAATCTCGGTTACATAGCTCAGTTGGCAGTGGGGAGTAAAAAAAAAAAAAAAAAAATGTGCGTTATGCATTGGTGTTTCGAATGGCAGCGATAAACAGCTGCTGTTACTATCGTCTGCTGAAGGAAGGAGCTGAAAAATAATGTAGGGGTAGTGTAGAACTTGTAGGAAGGGGAAGGGGAGGCTTAGTTAGGGGTGCGAGGCGTGGGAATTGGGTTTTCTGGTTCTGGAGGAGAGTAATATGGTGGGAGGGATATCTGAAAGCGACTGCAGGGCCAACAATCACTCTACACAGGACATTTTTATTTGCTTCATTTTTGCGGCAGACGATAAACTTCCGTTCCCCCCCCCTCCCCCTAGCTCGAAATGTTTCCTTTGGGGTCGTATTTTCGGATATGATTTCATGTTCTTTTTAATGAACTGTAAAGAAGAAATTCGTGTAAAGAAACGAGGTAATTTTAGATCTTGTAACTTTTTTTTTTTTGTTTGCTTACATAAGGGAGGTAAACAAGTTGTTGTTTTTTTTTTTTTTTTTTTGTTTGGTAAACAAACTCGAAGAATAAATGTTGGAAAAAAATACGATGAATTTGAGAGCCTCATTGTATCATTCGTTGATTTCCTTTTTTAAGGATTATTCTAAATTATTCTATGATTATTCTAAATTATTCTATAAGGGAAAGTAAATTTCTTGTTCAAGACATTCTTAATCAGCATTTATGTATTGAAATTTGAATTGACATATATATTGAATATTGAATTAACATTTTATATATTGAAAATAAAAATAAACTGAAAACTTTATACAATAATTTCTTATAAGATGTGGCTATTTTTTTAAGTAAAGATTCGTGTAAAGAAACGAGGTAATTTTAGATCTTGTAACTTTTATTATTATTATTATTGATTGATTATTATTTATTATTTTTTTTTTTTTGCTTACGTAAGGGAGATAAACAAGTTGTTTTTCTCTTTTTGTTTCTTCTTCTTCTTCTTTTTTTTTTTAATTTTTTTTTGATTTGGTAAACAAACTCGAAAAAATAACTGTTGAAAAAAATAAAAAATAAAAATACGATGAATTCGCAAGCCTCATTGTATCATTCGTTGATTTCCTTTTTTAAGGATTATTCTAATTATTCTAAATTATTCTATGATTATTCTAAAATATTTATGATTATTCTAAATTATTCTATAAGGAAAAATAAATTTTTTGTTCAAAACATTCTTAATCGACATAGCATCACACAGATTTTGTATATTGAATATATAAAAATAAACTGAAAACTTTATACAATAATTTTTTATAAGATGTGGCTATTTTTCAAAGTAAAGATAAATGGAAATTATTATTATTATTTTTTAAAGTCAAGGTACTTGTGTTTGTTTTTATTATGAAAATGAAAATTACAACTGACAGACAGATTTCTTTCGTCATATTGTAAAAAATTAATGTTGATTTAATTAATTTGTAACCAACATCATTATTAAATTTTTTTCGTGTTTCAATTCCTTTAATTTTAAAGGTAAAAAAAAAAAAAAAAAAAAAAGAATTTTAAGAAGAAATCTTAAAATAATTTAGTTCTTTTTTTTTTTTTTTTTTAATTAAAAGAATTTTGAATTTAAAAATATTTAATACGATTAATTGTTTTTTTTTTTTTTACATTTGAATTTAGTAGTATTGTCTTATTTATTAACTATTCAACACTGATTATTAAGTATTCTTCAATCTTATATACATGTATGCGCTAGCTAATTTTTGGCGAGATATATATATATACTACAGTGTCCAAAAGTAAGACCAATAATTTTTTTTTTTGTTTCAAAAACTCTTTGTTTATTCTTCCAAATTTATTTCATCGCCTTCAAAGCAATCTCCCCGGACACAATGCACCTATGCCAACGTTTTTTCCAATCCTCAATGCATGCTAAAAAGTCCTCGGCAGGGATGGCCTTCAAAGCGCGCGGCGATTCAAGTTGAATCTCTTCAATCGACCCAATGCCGTGTCCCTGGAATGGTCTTTAGAATTTAGGGAATAGCCAGAAGTTGCACGGTGTGAATAAGGTGGTTGTGGAACGATATGGGTTTCATTTGTGGCGAAAAATAAATGCAGTATATGAGCTGGCGCATTCAGTGTTTTCAGTACCAAACGAGATTTGACGCTTTTGGGAACCAAAAGAAATTGACCGATCCTTTTGAAATTCCAACATCAGCAGCAAGGTCTGTAATTGTAAATGATGGTTTGCAAGCACCAAATCTTTAATTTTTGGACGTGAGGTTGATGGTCGACTAGAGGGCTCTTTGTCTTCAACGCGTTCTCTGCCTTCTATGAACTGTTTATACCACTTGTAAACATTTCTTTCCGATATAGGAATGCTCACCTAATGCCTTCTGCAACATTCTATACGTTTCCGCAAACAAAATTGAATACAACTTCTTTGCTCAAGTAATTCAAACATTTCAAAAATCGCCGGAATCAGTTTTAGCATCTCACAAAACCAAGCGTAACTCAAACACTAATGAATATTTCGACGCCAAATTTCCCACAGATGTCAAGGACAGTGCCAACAACCTGAAAAAAAAATTGAAATACCATATGCTCGGGAAATTTAAAGTGAAAACACGGTAGTACATTACACATTATTTACAAATCTTTAGGAATCTATATTAATCTTTTTAGATTTTTTTCTTTAGAATATTTAACTTGCTTTTAAGTCCTTTTGGTCACTTGTCCTAAAGAGGTGTGGACTTTTCCCATTGTAATTTTGATTTGTTTATATGTTCTTTTTGTTACTATGGTACAAGAACAACAAAAAAAAAAAAAAAAAAAAAAAAAAAATCACATTTCGACGAAGTGTTTAAGTACAAAAAAAAAATTAACTCTTAAATATTATAAATTATTAAATAAAATATTATATAAAATATTTATATAAATTTGTTACAAATTTGATTTGCCAATACAATCTCAACTTAGCAAATCAAAATTACAATGGAAAAAAAAACCACTCATCTTTAACACAAGTGACCAAAAAGACTTAAATAAAAGTTAAATATTCTAAATATAAAAATCTAAAAAGATAAATATAGATTTCTTAAGATTTGCAAATAATGTGTAATGTACTATTGTCTCCAAAAGTAAGACCAGTTTTCAATATAAATTACCCGAGAATATGGTATTTCAATTTCTTTTTCTTTTTAGGTTGTTGGCACTGTTGGAAATTGGACGTCAAAATATTTATTAGTGTTTGAGTTTGCTTGGTTTTGTGAGATGCTAAAACTGATTCCGGCGATTTTTGAAATGTCTGAATTAATTGAGCAAGAACTTGCGTTTAGTTTTATTTGCGGAAACGTATAGAACGTTGCAGAAGGCATTCAGTTAGCATTCCTATATCGGAAAGAAATGTTTACAAGTGGTATAAACAGTTCAAAGAAGGCAGAGAAGGCGTTGAAGAAGAGCCCTCTGGTCGACCATCAACCTCAACCGACTAAGCTCACTTCCAAAAAATTAAAGATTTGGTGCTTGCAAACCGTCGTTTTACAATTAGAGACCTTGCTGATGATGATTTTGGAAATTCAAAATTCCATTTTAAAAGATGTTTTGGGCTTCAAATCTTGATTGGTACCGAAAACACTGAATGCGCCAGCTCACACTGCATTGATTCTCCGTGACTTTTTTCGCCAAAAATAAAACCCATATCCTCCACAACCACTGTATTCACCTGATTTAGCATCGTACTACTTCTGGCTATTCCCTAAACTCAAAAGACCACGCCGGGGACAACGTTTTGAGTCGACTGAAGAGACATTTCATAAATCGCCGAAATCAGTTTTAGCATCTTACAAAACCAAGCGTAACTCAAACTCTAATGAATATTTTGACGTCAAATTTCACGCAGATGTCAAGGAGAGTGCCAACAACCTAAAAAAGAAAAAGAAATTGAAATACCATATGCCCCAGGAAATTCAAATTGAAAACTGGTCTTACTTTTTGGACACAATACTGTTTGATAAAGATTTGTTATTATAGTTGCATTTTAACACCTGTCCCATGAAATACTACTCTGATTTCTCGTCGGGTGAAGGCTTTTTTTTTTTTTTTTTTAAATTGAGATATCGTTTCCGCACCCCTCTTTCTACCTTCTTCCCTTTTCGACCGGTTTCTTTCACTGCAACCCGCAATGCACCTGGCGGGAAGATGCTGAGAAGTAGGAAGGGGGGGAGGGATCTAAGAAAAGATCTTGCTTTTCTTAGATGTAAGGAAAGTTTTGGCGCCAGAGGGATTTGGGGAGAAAAAATTTAGAATTAATATGGCACCCTCTTTTACACAAAGCATCTCACAGAAAATGCTTTAAACAATAATAAATAATGGGTGCGCAGAAGATCTACCTCCTCGTGGAGCACCTGGTAACAATTTTTAGTGGCTAAAAGATCTGCAACTTGGCATTATTATTAGATTAATGAACTCTGTTTCAGCATGTTTTGTTGTATTTGTTGTATTATTTTGTTGTTGTTGTATGTTGTATTTTTTTTTTTTGTTGTTGTTGTTCTTTTTCTGCTGTAATCTGCGATTGGAAATAATAAAAAATAATAATAATAATAAATAATAAACAAGTAGTATAAAAAAAAAAAATTTAAGTCAATTCCTACTTAGGTCAACAAAAAAAAATTTTTTATTTTAGTTACTTTTTATTAAATAATTACAATTAATATGAATATGTATATGACAGAATTAACAAAAATATTATGCATATAACAATTAATATAAATATGTATATGAGAGAATCACAATATTAAGTGGCAAAATAAATTTCTTCAATTTTATTTTTTGGGAAAAATCCTTCATTCTAACCACTAAGCCACAGCTGCTAACTCACTCTCGAAAATCATTTGGATAAAACGTCTACTTAAAGCAAAAATTTTCAAAAGCTTATCAAAAATTATTGATTTTCGCAAGAACTGAACTCGCATTCTTCACCTTCACGTGAAAAATACTGAACTTTTTGCATTTTACCGATTGAGCTGCTGCCTGTTGATTTCAATTTTTATTACAAAATGCTGAAACTCTATTTAAAGTATTAAAAATTAATTAAATTTAATTAATGAATTAATATTTAAAAAAACTGTATTAACAACAAGTATCATCCACAACAAGTTTAAAAAAAAAAAAAACGTATTTGAACTTAAGTAGATGAATAAAAAGTATTTTATGAACGATTGAAAATTTTATGCAAGATATATATATAGGAGACTGTGAGCTAATAGAAGGAATTGAACAACAAAAAAAAAAAATACAGTAGAACTTCTTTAAGTCTAACCTCCATAATTTCTGATATGAATGTTCCCTTCCCTTCAAGCCCCAAACCTCCATTAGTTTACCTGTAGAATTATCACACACATCTTGAAGTAACTCAAAAGAATATGCAAATTACAGGAAATCACCAGATGGCTATAGCTCGGAAAAATAAGTACGTCACAATGACGAGAGTGTAAGAGATGGGTATATAAGGAATGGTGAATCACAAGAAAGTAAAATTGTTCATCTTAAGGAAACCACCCTTTAAAAGCCTTTCAGTGCAATAACCGCATAGTTATGGCACAAAGGAAGCATTTGGATGATTTTTTACGTGGTAGAATTATCGGACGACTGGAATGTGGACGTACCCAGCTGGAAGTATCCGAGGAACTTGGAATCGCCCAGAGTGTCATCTCCAGGCTTTGGCAACGATTCCAAGAGGATGGTAATGGGAGTAGATGTTAAAGCACAGGTCGCCCCCGAGTTACAACGCCAAATGAGGACCGTTATTTAGCAGTTAATGCCAAAAGAAACAGACGGAGCACAGCATCAAACCTGTCTCGTCAGCTCTCTTCAGCTACCGGTACGACAGTTTCAAGGCAGACCGTGTACAGACGCTTAGGGCACATTGGTCTATATGCTCGTAGGCTTGTCAGATGTGTTCCACTTAACGCAACTCACTGTCGCCTGCGATTAACCTGGAGTAGAGAGCATGCATTGTGGACACCACAACAGTGGTCTTGTGTGATGGTTTACCGACGAGTCCAGGTTTAGTTTGCAGTCTGATTCTCGCCGGACTTTCATATGGAGAGTGCCGGGTAGCCGTTACCACCAAGAGAACACCATTGAACGACACCGTTACGGTGGTGCAGGATGGATCATTTTGGGAGGAATTATTCTTGGTCCCAGAACTGACCTGCATGTTCAGAGTGTAACGATGACAGGCCACATCTATCGGGATGTCATTCTGGAACAACATGTACGTTTGTTTCGGGGCGCTAGGTGCTGAATTTCTGTTTATGGATGACAACGCCCGTCCTCACCGTGCAAACATTGTAGACGAATGCCTTCAATTGGAGGATATCACCCGTATGGATTGGCCAGCATACTCACCGGACTTGAATCCAATAGAGCCTGTGTGGGATATGCTTGGCCAACGAATTGCAGCCCGTCAACCCCCTCCCACTTGTCAACTGGAACTTCGGAGGGCATTGCTTGATGAGTGGTGTAATATTCCCCAAGATCAGATTGATAATTTGATACTCAGCATGCCTAGGCGTTGTAAGGCCTGTATTGCATCGTCCGGGAGACATACTCCATATTAACCATCATACTAACCATGTTATACTGTTTTTTGTAAATAGGTTCTTTTTGAAATTTGCTCCAGAAAGTAAAAATCGCAATTTTTATTAATTGTGTCAAACATATAGTATTGTTTTTGCTCTTTACCTTTTGTTTAATAAATAGACTTTACAAATAAGTCAAATTTGTTTTGCTTCTGTCTCTTTCTTTGCCTGAACTTCATTATCCTTAATTTATGGACATGAGTGTAATTCTTATTATTGCTATTGATTACATTTGAACTCTAACAAATGAACATGTTTATTGCCTCTATAATTTGAATTTTTATTTATTGGGCAACGGGCAACGGGGCGTACCGGTTACGGAGTTCCTTTGTGGTTTTAAGAACCACGGTACCTCCATATCTTAATTTAGTTAGAAAATCTGCACAAAATGAAGTTGCTTGAATTATAGAATATTAATAAATGAAAGATTAAAACTATTGAAATTTAGGAAAAACATCTCTTGCTTGAGAACAATTAAAGCAAGAGATCGAAAAAGCAAAAGCTATCGGTACAATTAGGAGTCCGTTGACGATGCCCCCAAAAAAAAAAAGATAAAAGGTTAAAATTAAAAACAAAAGATTTAAAAAAATAAAATTAAATTAAAGGAAATTAGCATGCTTACATGCATAAAATGAATCAATTAAGCAAAATAAAAACATACAATATAAAAAGGTCTTAAGGTTTGTCTGACGAATAAGCCAACAGATGGCGCCATCAGTCAGTTAGGTTTACATTTGAGAAAAAATCCGGGAAAGATTTCCATTGCTGATCATAGATAGCTCTGGGCCCTATTACTATCAGGTTTTGAATAGAATGACTACGGCGGTTTTCCAGCTCTGTGGGAAATAACACTTATCGATTACAAAATTAATCAAATAAGTGATCAGTATCACGTAAATGTACGGCAGAGATTTAAGCATGCGATTACTAATGCGATCAATCCCAGGAGACTTGTTGGGTTTAATTTTCTTGATGAATTCACAGACTTCCGCTGGGCTGACCTTTCATTTATCTGACCTTATCATTTATGTGTGGTTGTTGGAGGAAGTCTGCTACTTCAGTGTTGGTGCGTCTGGAAGAAGTTAGAATTTTCGACGTCGTGGTTCGCTTCGAACTGAAGTTGTAGGCTATCAGCTAAAAGCTCGGCTTTTCCTCAGGTACATAAGCAAAGCGGATCCATTGAACGTATATGGTGGGATGTTGGTAAATGGTTTACGCAACAAAGACGTACGTCTAAATAGTGTTGTTTGAGGCGTCATGGCCTCTACATGGTGTGTTCCCCATCGTTGCTGAGAGAATTTTCTGGTCATGATCCAACAACAGCTATCTGTCAAAATAATCGGCTCTGGCGTTAGGACCTCCTAGACTCCTGCCAGAACCGGCGTAGTGCATTTATATCTAATCTCATTTTTTAAGCTCTTCGCCCTGAAACCTAACAGGTGGAGGTTTAAATTTTGGTTTGGATGATTCACTAAGTGCT